>JAXCGZ010002224.1:10000-12500 GCA_037179515.1 Halocaridina rubra
TATATATATATATATATATATATTTATATATATATATATATATATATATATATATATATATATATCGTAGAGTACTTCTCTCTCTTCGATAATTATTCTCACCTGAACTTCTCAATATATTATTTTAGATTTGGTAGCGAGGTCGGTGAGAACAGATATGCATCTTCTTCTTTAAAGTTATTTATTAGAGTATACACTTATTTACCACCTCAAAGCTCCCATTTCTATAGTTCCTGTCACTCACTATTCCCGCCCTCTTAGGGGGAGGTTGCTAACTATGGACGTATCTTCTGCCCCCGGCAAGTACTGACTTCTGACTAAAACTCACGCAGGTTCTGTATGCCTTCCTGGTGGCGGCGGGTATCTGAGTGAGCTCTCTGCCCTCTAGCAGCTATAGGCATCTATGAAATGACGCATGAGGCTATAGGCATCTATGAAATGCCATGCAACACCCCCCACCACCACCACTCTGAAATATATCCAATATTTCAGACTAAGCTTAACTGCTTTCATGAAAGCCTTATAATTTTTTAACTATCATTATTTTACAAAAAACGGGGCAGACCTATCTAATAAACTAACTTATGAAACTATTACAATCTCATATAATTATCTAAACAGATTACTGGAATACGTCAAAAAACTGACAAAAGAACAATATGTTCCTCATAATAAGCATTGTAATTAAAGTCAAAAAAATCTAAATTAAGTATTCACAATTGCAATATATAGCTAGTAAGCATTGTCAAAATTATTTAAGAACAAAGCTAATTAAGCTATTACATTACTCAAATAGTATACAATACATTTGGACATGATACTTGCAATTACTTACTAAAACAAAACATTTGTCATGGTGTGAAAAAGAGTTAAAACTATTCACAATTACGATATGTAATTACTAATCAAGGACAAAATTATAGGAGAACTCAATGAACATAATTACGTTATTTAAATAATATAAAATACAGTTGGTTATGATCTGAAAATATTGAATCATGATTTAAAACAATGATAATAGTTAAACAGAAAAACTTAACATCACAATTACATTACTTAATTAATGTAAAATATAGTTGAGTATGATTTTTGCAAATTGTAACATATAACACACATTATAGTGAGAAAAAAATAGAGTTCAACAAGCACAATTGATAAATGACACTTATTCTAATAAACTTATATCTAAGGGAGGCTTTGAGGTTTTTTTTTAATTAATTTTAAAACTAAAAAAAAAAAGTTACAATATTTGTTCTTCCACCAATCGTTGTTAAAGACAGTGGGTACATTTTCTTTCTTTATCTTTATCAGTTCAAGTACGTGGGGAAAAATACTTTCTGATTATTTAACTTTCTTAATTAGGGTGATTCTCACTTCCCTTTTCTTATTGTTAATTTAACATTTTCTATTAAAGGGATTTTCAATTCCCTTTTTATTCATTGTCACTAAAGTCATTATATGTATGGGGATTTTTTCTTTCCCCCTTTTCATTTTTCATTTTTGGGAATTTTCATTTTCCCAGCCCCTCAGATACCCATCAATGCTAGGTCTTGGAATACGATATCCTAATTTCCCGGGACCCCCACTTAACTCTTCGAGGTAGGTCAGGGTTGTGACGACGTACCCGAATCCTCTTTTTATCTTTAGACGGGCCGGACAATGGGAGGGCATTGATGCATCTGCTGGGAACCCCTTCCCCCCACGTTTCTGCGACTTTTGAGGTGGTCCTATGACCACCTCTCACGCCACCTCCTCAAGGAGGTGCAATCTCCCTCCTCTAGCTGAAAAATAAGAACATAGCCTGGAGTAGATCCTAGGGCCGGAAATTAGGACCTAATGTCGCTAGTACAAATGCAAGAAAGAATACATATGACCTCTGCATACAAACAAAGGCCTTATGTCTGCATTTCGAGGATACTTCGCCTCCCTGCATCTGCAGGCACTTGCAATCTCTCCAATGGGTAAAAGGGACTGGTTTGTGTAAATAAATTTTAATATTGCACGTCGGGGCTGCCTGGAAATAGGGTGGTAATGGAAAGTATGTGTCTACACGATTAGATTATTATTCCAAGATACTTAGGACTTAGCTGAGTAACTGATACACAACATTAGCATACTATAGATATCAAAAAGAAAAGTCATTAAATACTGAGAACAGCCACTAAAGACATATTCTTATTAGCATTGACTACAGTAACATAAAAGCATAAATTCAAGATAAAAATACAAATCATTTGGTAACTACCGATAGCATTTACTAAATACTAATTATGCAAAAGGCCATGGAGTGATAGCAACAATAACAGCCAACATAATAGTAACAATACTAATAATCATGATCATAATAAGTGTAAAAAAAATAAATAAAAATACTAAATCAGGAATACCAGTAAATATACAACTGAGACTGGCATTTTGAAGTAAGAACAGAGTTCTATACTTATATATCATAATAATGCTCATTCTAACACAGTCTCATTTGCTATTCAAATTTCTGCAG
>JAXCGZ010002224.1:17500-40000 GCA_037179515.1 Halocaridina rubra
CTTTACCATACATTATCCCTCACCTTGTTGTGCTAGATGAATTCCTTGTTGTGCTAGATGAATTCCTGTGAAGATGCCACGTAAAATTATTTTAAATAAACTTAGACCACCCAGGCGAGATGTTGCCTCTGGGCAGTCTCGGCGCAAAAAGAGAACGTCTCCTCGTCGTGCTTCGTGACGTCATCTGTAGGAGACATTCCTAGAGCAGTAATTGGCTCTGATTTCATTTTAAGGATTATTTTAGTGGTGGTCCCTGGCAGGCAATTATAGCAGAGATGCAAGGGAGAGACAGTATTTTTAGGTGCAACAAGTGGAAGCAAATAAAATAAAACGAGAATACTAATGAAAAGTTAGGTTACTGGTTCTGTGTTTCTTTATAATTTTCTTGGCCCGTTGCAGGCAGAAAAATAGGAGCAGCCTTTATATTGGGGCTATACTTCTACACGTACAAGAAGAGTAACTAAACTATATAGAATTAGCTATAAGCTAAAATACAAATTGCAAATAATCATAATCTGCGAAAGTCAAGAAGTGGGAATTAATTTTTTTAGTTAGAAAATAACAGTTATATTAAAGGGAATTATTTTAATTTTTTTAGTTAGAAAATAACAGTTATGTTACTAATTTAATTAATAAGGCATCTAACAGCCTCTGTTGACATTGAGCGAAACACTCTGTCACAAAGGCCCTTTCTAGAGAATATTGATTTAGCAAAATTCTACTACAGAAGGCGAAAAAAGAACAGAGGAAGTTACGGTGACTTCAGTGTTATTATGAGGGATGAGATATCCTTCTCATGGAAAAGAACAAATGAATAATAAGAATGGGATCCACCACTGGAACATATCATACTATTAGTAAAAGTAAACAAGTCTTGTAAACAAAACATTAAATGACATGCAAAATATAAAAGAAATGTGATCAAATTCAAATTTCAAGACAATTAAATCACAATTAGATATCAGTAAATATCAATATTTAGGTTTATGAATGCTTCACATGCAAGAAGGCAATAAAATAATATACAAAATAAAATACAGTATACGCAAATTAAACATTTGAACCACGTCGTCACTAACATTGGCGACTGGATTTAAAACAGTTTCAGCTATTCAACACTAAACTAAAATGTTTCTGCCAAGTTCTGGCTTTCAAAGTCCCACAAAGGGAAATATAAAACTACGATCAAAAAATTATTCTTCATCTTTTTCGTCTTCCACTTGGAATAACGTTGGTACGCTTAAAATAAACAAGTACAGTACAGTATTAAAGACATAAAAGATAAACATAAAAATAAACAACACATTAGAGAAGTAATCTTTACTGACTAGCCAAATTTAGGCTAACAGCACCAGCTTCCTCATTTGAGGGTACCGACCGTCGACTTAGTAGATCAGCAAGGTCATTGTCCTTGCCATGAACATGTTGGGCAGTGAATTTAAAAAGATTCAGGTAAAGTGCCCACCTTTTCAGACGAGGATTTAGCTTGTCTGCAGTCTGTAAATATAGGAGAGGTCGGTGGTCGGTTCTCAGTGTAAAATGTTGGCCATACAGATGGACTTCAAATTTCTTTATGGCCCAATATGCAGCTAGAGCTTCCTTCTCCACGGTGGAGTAATTTTGCTCTGCAGGGCGAAGCCTGCGGCTTGCATATCGCACTGGAGCTACTTCTGCTGAGTTGTCTGATCGGGCTTGCAAGAGCACGGCACCCAGGCCTTCGTCTGAGGCGTCGGTCTGCAAGATGAATGGAAAATCAGGGTTTACCAGTTGTAATACTGGCTCACCTGCCAATGCTTCTCGGAGCTTGAAAAATGCTCTCTCCGCTTCATCCGTCCATTTGACAGGGGAGGATTTACTTTGCTTCGAGGAGGTCAGTTGCTGCAAAGGGGCAGCGATAGTATTAAAGTGTGGAATGAACCGTTGGTAGTAGCCGACACTACCTAGGAATGATCTCAGTTGAGTGACAGTAGCAGGTTTCTCCATATCCTTGATAGCTTGTACCCTGTCATGTATAGGGGACATAACTCCTTCTCCAACCACGTGGCCGAGATACTGCAATTGTGTGAAACCAATCTCACATTTGGAAGGCTTTAAGTGAAGTCCATGCTGGTTCAGACGAGTGAGAACTCTGCGGAGAGTCTCGAGGTGCGATGACCAATCCTGAGAATGCACCAGGATGTCGTCTATAAAGCATGAAACATTGTCGAGATCTTGTAGTACTATCCTCATGAGTCTGCTGAAGCAGCCAGGGGCATTTACCATACCAAAAGGCATGACCCTGAACTGATATAGACCATATCTTGTGGAAAAAGCTGTAAGAGGCTTGGTAGTCTCGCTCAACGGGACTTGCCAAAATCCACTGGCCAGATCCAACTTGGACAGGTAACGGGCTTGAGAAAGCAACGAGAAAATATGCTCGGCGTCAGCAATGGGCTCTCCATCAAAGATGGTACGGGAGTTAAGCTTACGACAGTCAAGGCAGAACCTGTGACTGCCATCTCGCTTACGCACTGCCAGTAACGGCGAACACCAAGGCGAAATGCTCTTTTCAACTATTCCGAGGCGGACCCAAGTGTCAAAACAACCACACAGAAAAACAAATCTCTACAATACGGTAGTAGAAAACAAAATGAAAGAACCACACAACACCACAGTTCAAACTCAAACGTAAAAGTGATCTCAAAATCTCACCATAAAAGTGACTCAAAATTCAATCAAGTGCAGCAGCAACAATATGTTGCAAAACAGTGTATGAAACACTGGTAATTCAGAATGGCAGTCGTGCCTACTTAACAGCAATATGGGGCAGTACCTGCGGTTATTGTGCAAATGAAAGGAATGAGCAACACAATCAAGTGCAACAGCAACAATATGTTGCAAAACAGTGCATGAAACACTGGTAATACAGAATGGCAGTCGTGCCTGCTTAACAGCAATACGTGGCAGTACCTGCAGTTATGGTGCAAATGAAAGGAATGAGTAACAACGAATTTTACCGACTAGCACCCAGTGCCTGAGAGTACAATCAAGTACAGTATAGTGGTCGTGCCTGCGTATGAGCGCATATATGGCAGTACCCACAAATAAAATGTCGTAAGTAATACGAACAAGTACAGTATCGCGGTCGTGCCTGCGTATGAGCGCGTATATGGCAGTACCCGCAAATAAAATGTCGTAAGTGATACGAACAAGTACAGTATCGCGGTCGTGCCTGCGTATGAGCGCGTATATGGCAGTACCCGCAAATAAAATGTCGTATGTAAAATTCTGAAGTGTTACCAAAAGGGCACAGATCCTATGCAAAATACACCAACGATAAGCTAACAGCTTACTAGGCAGCCAGATTACGCATTTCTACTAGGAATGAGAAAATTTATTTTCAAGTGACAACTCGGACACATGAAAGGCTTAGCCTAGGCTCGATAAATGACACCAAAGATTTTCTTCCAATCTATAAGCAGTCAATGCTTGAATATAAAACGCAATTATAAGCAAAAATACTTAATATGCTTTCTCCCAATTCCTAATTCCAAGGAAATATAACAATTCCTAACAAGTATCACCCTTTAACGGATATATAAAACACGAATGTTTTAAAACTCAATCTTATCACGCAAATAAATGAAATTTTAAATAACACGTCTTCTCGTCATGCAAAATTTCTAAAGTCTGTTACCACATAATCTCATGTAGATTTCCTGAAATATTGTTTACCACATGGGAAACAAGAAAATATTAGTTACCATAATTAATATTGGAAACAACGAAAAATTTCTTATCCGCAACGTTTCTAACGCGAAAATTTTCGTGTGCAGCCTATAATTCATTCATTTCAATAATCGAGCCAATGGTAATCGGGTTTCAAGTGCAATGTTAAAAAGCAAAATAAAAATAAATTTATAAAATCAGTCTGTCTGTTCGGGTCCCTGTTCGGGCGCCAATTAATGTGGGGGTTTGTTTTAAAATGCTGATGCTAGAGTGTTAAGATTCTGTTTTACTAAGGGGACTCAAAGTACCGAGCTCGGTTAAGAGCTCACAAACAGACAGGACAGATATTTGTACTTGAACACCCCATGTTTATTACCATAGTCGGTTAAATGAAACTCAGAATTCAACTTTCTTTTAATTTTGGAAATGCAATGACATTAAAAGAATTGAATTAAATTTCTCAAATTAAATTTTATGAAATGCTGCCTCGAATCCCGGAGGAGGTGAGTATGAGTTCGTTTCCCGGCACCACGGACGTATGCCAAGACTTTGGCCTCAACTCGATGATTACCTCTGTCACACAGGCAGAGTAGAATACAGGGCACTGCAATTTCAGAAACAGAAATGACACACTGTTTATAATGGGAAACTGAAAGCATGAGCACACATATAATGAGTTTCCAATGTCATTCTACTGGATGAATATATATAGGTTATTCACAGCTAACCAGAAATATTTATGCTACCATAATAGCATACAAACATTAATTCTTTACTGGTTTTAAAGAAAATAATATATTCACAATAAATGAAGAATAAGCAAGACAAATACAGTACTGTATGTATTCCTTAAATTGTGGGCAACCACAAATGTTGCAATGCTTATTACTGATATGCAATTAATATGGTAAAACACTCTATTTAGGATAAAGGGAGAATCTACGAGATAAATACAGTATTCATTCACTTTTAGTTATCAAGAACTTTGCAATAAAAAAAGGGTGCAAAACCACCTTTTGAGGTATTTGCAACTTATAACTCAAAACACTTTATCCCCAACATATGAAGAATTAGCAAGATAAATACGGTATGCATTCATTAAATTGTGGTTAACAAGAAATATTTGCATAGCCAACTGGGAAAAATTACCTTTTGAATATTTGCAATTTGGCTTTTTGGCAAATAGCTTTATTGACGAGTTTTTGAAGTAAAAGACACTTTATTTACGATGATAGAAAGGGGTGAAATGAAATTAGAAGTTATTAGGAAGAGAGATAGATTTTTACGGGCTCATAACTTAGTCTTCAGAGGATGAGATTTTCGTTTATCACATTCAGTGAAAAGAAACTTCTCAGCAATATATACCAGCTGTAATTTACAGGTTAAGGAATTAACTTTGGCATGTGAGATTCCAGTGTGGTAATCTACAAAATTTCGTGTGACTGGGAATGGAATCTGAGAATAGAAATCCATAAGATTTATCCAGTAACGAATGTAACTAATTCTCGAAAATAAACCAATTTGCTTGACCCACGAGCTTTACCATACACTATCCCTCACCTTGTTGTGCTAGATGAATTCCTTGTTGTGCTAGATGAATTCCTGTGAAGATGCCACGTAAAATTATTTTAAATAAACTTAGACCACCCAGGCGAGATGTTGCCTCTGGGCAGTCTCGGCGCAAAAAGAGAACGTCTCCTCGTCGTGCTTCGTGACGTCATCTGTAGGAGACATTCCTAGAGCAGTAATTGGCTCTGATTTCATTTTAAGGATTATTTTAGTGGTGGTCCCTGGCAGGCAATTATAGCAGAGATGCAAGGGAGAGACAGTATTTTTAGGTGCAACAAGTGGAAGCAAATAAAATAAAACGAGAATACTAATGAAAAGTTAGGTTACTGGTTCTGTGTTTCTTTATAATTTTCTTGGCCCGTTGCAGGCAGAAAAATAGGAGCAGCCTTTATATTGGGGCTATACTTCTACACGTACAAGAAGAGTAACTAAACTATATAGAATTAGCTATAAGCTAAAATACAAATTGCAAATAATCATAATCTGCGAAAGTCAAGAAGTGGGAATTAATTTTTTTAGTTAGAAAATAACAGTTATATTAAAGGGAATTATTTTAATTTTTTTAGTTAGAAAATAACAGTTATGTTACTAATTTAATTAATAAGGCATCTAACAGCCTCTGTTGACATTGAGCGAAACACTCTGTCACATACTTAACTAACTTCTTTACTCCCTTTCCTTTTCCAACCCAAAAATACAGCTCAGTATCTGTCTTCTGGACTTCAAATGGCTAGCTTTTGCGGGGAGTTTTGCTTGTAGGCGCTGTTCCTCCCCTGTCTCTTCGGTTTCTGGGTCAATTTCGTCTCTTTCAAATACAGAAAATGGCTGTGTGACATTCTTGTTGTTGTTTCTTGTGAGTTTGCACTCTTCTTCATGACCAAGCTGAAATAATTGCATCAAACATTATCATGGCTAAAACTTTCAAAGTTTTATTTTTTCTATTTAACATATCCTATCGGACAAATAATGAATATACTGCAGCTGGAAAGGAAAATAAAGAATCATTCATAGATTCGGGTCCTTTATCACATAATATCTATCTTGGAATTCTCAAAAATCGAATAATAATAATCTCGTTGGAGTAGGGGACAAAACAAAAATAAAATAAAATCTGCATCACGGCCATACCTGGGCAGGTGGAAATCACTTTCTCAAAAATATCCCTAAATAGATATCGCAACAGCTACATCACCTCCCATTAAAATAACGATCATATGGCCGGCATAAAGACACGGTGATGCAGGGGAAGAATCCTCGCAGACTCTATTCCCATCATGCTTCCCCAAGTGTCTTTCCCACGATTCCACCCACGATAGAATCCCCCCATTTTACCCCCAGTCAGGCATATCCATTCTCTCCCACACTCACTCACATTCAAAACTTGCATTCTCTTTCTTTCTGTATAATTCCCCCCTTCCCGTCACTCTGAAGGAGTGTGTGGGTGAAGTCTCGGTTGGGCCGGGTGGTCACATGACTGTGTCACAAGTCCTAGGTCCTCCCTATACCCCCAACTAGGGTGCGTTAAGGCGACACACAAACTCCCCCCAAAAACAGCACAAGTCACTCGACTCTACTTTTTACCACCTGCATAATGAGAAAATAAAAACTCATAGTATTAAACAGTAAATATCTTAATAATATCACAGAAGTTTCTTATTCTTCAAAAGGATATGTTTTACACGTAATTTAATATCAAGGATCAGTACTATTATTATTACTTTATATTAATGACGTTAGGAGAACGATCAGTCATTCCCAATTTCTTCGCTAAAAATATCACCCCGAGAAAACACGAAAGAACCTTGAAAGCAGGTGTAAGGATATTTCTCACTAGAATTCTTCGTAAAACTGTCACTTTCGCTTTAAGAAATTAATATAAAAATGATTTTACGTGTACATCAAATCTTTTTCAATTAAAATTAACACATTTTGCCTGTTTAATAATTAACTTAGGCAATAATAAAAATAAATGGAACACCCTACAAACGCAATTACTCTACATATTATTCAAATTATAACAAAAATAGTTTATTACTGCTTATAGCTATTAGTACAAATTATCCATGTTAGTAATGGGTACAGAAATTCTATTTTTATTAATTTACTAAAGCCATACCCCCTTTTAGATGTGGGGTAGCTGAGTCAAAGCATAACTACAAAGTACAATGGCAGAGTCCTCCAACCTCAATTTCTTTTAATAATGATCCCATTACTCACTGGATACAGATCACAAGTACTTAGCTATTTTGGAATGCTGTTTATAGAAACGTCACAGCAACAGGCAATGGAGGAGGGGGTTCTTCTTTCTTCTTGACTCGCTGGTTTTCTCGCCACCGTAGTCCATCTCTCTCGTAAAATCGATGAATCGCCATCTTCTTGGTTGGATCCAGCAACAAATAACTTCTTGTGGGGTTTTCTCTCAAAGCCCCAGTCACATTGCGGCGCACTGTGACGGTGGTGTACATGGAGGCTGCATGGGACAATTCTTTCTGCAGAGGACCTTGCCAATACGGGGACGGGGGAGAGGAGTGACTGGTTCTGGTAACTTGATACTGTCGGAGTTGAGGCTTTCTCCCTCGACGTCGCTGACTCCCTGCTTGTAAGTGTCTAGAAGTTTCTTAACACTCGAACATTCCTTCTATAGATGCATTTATCTGTTTCTTCTGTATTCACAATTCTTTTTCTCTTTGCACTGATCTCTTCAATGAAAACATAGGCATGGATTGATCCCGAGCTGATCACCAGTGTCGCAGAGTACTTATCTCTCTACAATAATTATTCTAACCTGAACTTCTTAATATATTATTTTAGATTTGGTAGCGAGGTCGGTGGGAACAGATATGCATCTTCTTCTTTAAAGTTGTTTATTAGAGTATACACTTATTTACCACCTCAAAGCCCCCATTTCTATAGTTCCTGTCACTCACTATTCCCGCCCCCTTAGGGGAAGGTTGCTAACTATGGACGTAACTTCTGCCCCCGGCAAGTACTGACTTCTGACTAAAACTCACGCGGGCTCTGTACGCCTTCCTGGTGACGGCGGGTATTTGAGTGAGCTCTCTGCCCTCTAGCAGCTATAGGCATCTATGAAATGCCGTACGAGGCTATTAGCATCTATGAAATGCCATACGACATATATATATATATATATATATATATATATATATATATATATATATATATATATATATATATATATATATATATATATATATATATATGTAGTCACAATATGTGCATTTATATAAAGATCTCCACTACTTGACTTTAGAAGCTAAACTCTTGAACGTTCTTTTGCTCATGCATACATACATACATACATACATACATACATGCATGTATGCACGCACGCACGCACACACACTCACACACACACACATACACACACACATACATACATGCATACATACATACATATATACACACGCACGTACATACATACATAAATAAATACATGCATACATACATACATGCATACATACATGCATGCATACATACATACATACATACATACATACATACATCCATACATCCATACATACATACATACATACATACATACATACATACATACATACATACATACATACATACATACATACATACATACATACATACATACATACATACATACATACATACATACATATATACATACATACATACATACATACATACATACATACATACATAAGTAGATCAAGAAATAGCAAGCAGGTCTTACAAAAAGAGTTGCAAACTGTCCCTTTCAAATCTGAGAGAGAAATGAATGGTGCGCACAACTTCCACAAACAAATATGCAAATGGCAACAAATTCGAAAGCCAAAAGGATTTTTTAAAAAAGAGACATTCCCTGTGTTTGGTGACTGTCTGGGGTAATGCATAATAAATACATTTAAATATGCCCTGATCCCCACCTATGCAATTTGCAAGTTAACCACCTTTATAATGTAGTATTCTTTCTGTCTTTCTCTCCCTCACTCTTTGAAGGTATGAAGGAAAAAACATGGTGTGTGTGTGTGTGAGAGAGAGAGAGAGAGAGAGAGAGAGAGAGAGAGAGAGAGAGAGAGAGAGAGAGAGAGAGAGAGAGAGAGAGAGAGAATGATTTTTTTTAGTGTATATTATTGCTTCTGATTGCAATCTGCGTGCAAATGGTGGAAGCAAGATCAAAGGATCAGGGGGAAAAGAGAGAGAGAGAGAGAGAGAGAGAGAGAGAGAGAGAGAGAGAGAGAGAGAGAGAGAGAGAGAGAGAGAGAGAGAGAGAGAGAGAGAGAGAGAGATTTTATTCTAGATAAGTAGTGAAAGATATAAAATCTTTTTCCACTTTTTATTCATTAGTCAGACACAGTTTATTTTTCATCTGTTGCTAAAAGAACAGTCATGTATCTTTTTTATTTAGCTATTTATATATTTATCTATTCATAATTTATTTGTGAACATTAAATTAAACTTTATTTTTATGTTTTAATTTACGCAGGTAAGTTTTTTCAGGTATTCTTAATATTTTCCTCGACTGAATGCATTATTTATTTACTTGTTTATTTATTTATTTATTATTATTTATTATTGATTATTATCTATGCATTTCATTATATCCTTTTTCTTCTTGTTTGCTTTCATCTCCTAAATCAAATCTTTATTCTACTTCATATTCTTTATTGCTTTTGACTAATCATTTTAACAATTTTATTCTATTTAACTTTTGTTGTCACTCCTTACTCGTGATAATGTTGTCATTAAGATTATAATTATTATTAAAATCTTTGCAATTTTACTTCATTTTATTGTCATTAACATTATTATAATCATAATAACAAGATTCATTATTATAATTATTATTATTATTATTATTATTATTATTATTATTATTATTATTATTATTATTATTATTATTATTAGTAGTAGTAGTAGTAGTAGTAGTAGTAGTAGTAGTAGTAGTAGTAGTAGTAGTAGTAGTAGTAGTAGCAGTAGTAGTAGTAGTAGTATATGGACAAATTATTAATGAACAGAAGACTCGGAATTACGAGTACAATACTACGCTACGCACGCACAAATACACATACACACATACTTCCTCCCCACATACACACACACACACACACAAAATTGGAATTCGCTTAGCGAGGAGGCAGCTAATGCTAACTCAATCCATAGTGTCAAGAACAGGTATGATAAGAATGACTGAGTACAAAATGGAACCGACCAGGAGACGGGAATTTACAAGCTTGGGGCCCTTTCCCGTAAGCACAATTAGCTAATTACAATTAGTTAATTACAGTCATACACGCAAAGAAGTTACCTCGGTTGTCTAACAGTAATGAATAAAATATCATTTAAATTCGAACTTCATTAACAGTGAATACAAAAGGATTTTATTTATTTTTCTTTTTTACAGATGAGCATGTAAAAGATATCTAAGCTCGTGGAGACATTGTTCTCCAAAAGACCTCATAGACTTCACTATGAAATTATTGACTACTAAGTTGCCAGAGGTTACTAATAATCAATAGGACACCATAACCCTCTCCTTCTCTTCCCTAAATATCTGTCCCGAAGGGAGAAATATTTACCAGCTACCTTTAGGGACTTGAACTCGGTTTCTCCTGGGTAGCAGCCAGATGCTGCATCGACTGGGCTATCTAAGCCTACATCAGAAATGGTGGCTATACTGCATAGGGATTCTCTGCCTATATAAAATAAAAATAAAATAAAAAGATGAATGGAGAACACATTTTTCGAGGTTCATTATTCGGTTCTCTATCCAATATATATTTTTATTCTATTTGTGCAAGATATTCCTTAAAAAAATAGCAAGAAAATAGCTTGAAAATTTCTTTGTTATTCGCTTATCGATAACTAAAGCGGTAAGTAATTAAATAAGTAAATACATAAGTGACTAAGTAAATATATTTATGTATATAAACAGGTGTGTGCATGTATGTGAATACATATACATATATATATATATATATATATATATATATATATATATATATATATATATATATATATATATATATATATATATGTATATATATATATATATATGTATATATATATATGTATATATATATATATATATATATATATATATATATATATATATATATATATATATATATATATATATATATATATATATATATATATATATATAATCCTACAAGGCATCTAATACCATCCAGCAGAGGAAGCCACAAATCTCAAACAACAATTAAAGTGGTATAAAAAACTCTTTTTTGTTGTTATCGTCGTGGAGGTTTGATCAAATGGCTTTTCCTTCCCTTTACTTTTTACATTCATCCTCTCCCCTTCCAAAGGCATCAAGTCCCCCCTCCCCCTTCCATTATTTATGCTAGTGCGGCCTCCCTCTCCCCTTGTTTTTGGTTCCCCATATCAAAGGCTGAAGTTATATGATTTGCCTAATGTTGGTGCTCTGAGGTAGAGTTAAAATCATAACAAAATATAAAACTCCCTCCTGGCCTAGGAAAGAAAAGGAAGGAAGAGAGGGGAAATTGAGAGGTGAGAAAACATGACGAGAGCTGAGAAGGAAAACAAAGAGCTGAGAGAAAAGACAAGAACTGAGGGATAAAGACAAGAGATGAGAAAGAGAGGGAAAGTGTTAGAGCTGAGGATAAGCAATGAAGGATACTAAAGAGGTGTGGGAATAGAACGCTTGGGAAGGAGAGGAACAAGAGTTGAGGGATTAAAAGAGTTGAGGGGAAGGATATGAGTAAAGAGGGATGAGGAGAATTGGAGGGTGGACAACAGTTAAGTGGGAGGAGCTGAGATAGAGAAGACTTTAGAGTAGCCATAAACTGAGGAGATGAGAAGGGAGGACATAAATTGAGAGGAAGGAGAAGAATTGTGGGCTGACAAAGAATGGTGGGAGGGCCAGAGTTAGTGGGAAGAAAGGGAAGGGGTAAAGCAAGGGTAAAGGCTGGAGGAGTACAGCGGCTGAAGGTAACACAAATTTTATTTATAAAATTTAAATAATCGGAAGAAAGTAAGGAAATTTATGTCATTTCTGGAGTGCCAGTCCATTCCAAGTCAGATAGGGACATGTATTTACGAAAAAAATATATACATACTAAGCTAATATTCTTAAACACAAGAGAGACCTTATAATAATAATAATAATAATAATAATAATAATAATAATAATAATAATAATAATAATAATAATAATAATAATAATAATAATAATAATAATAAATATGATAATAATAATGATATTAATAATAAAGATAATAATAATAATGATATTAATAATAATAATAATTATGATAATGATAATAATAATAATAATAATAATAATAATAATATTAATAATAATAATAATAATAATAATAATAATAATAATAATAATAATAATAATAATAACTCATTTCAGACGGATATACAGAAAATTCTTTCGGTTTTCTGATAAATATATTATAAATAATATCGAAAACCATTCAAAAGATGCCCTATGAGTTAAGAGTTAATTATATCAACAATACTTACAGAGTAATTGATTCCAGATTAAAAATAAGTATTTTTTAAAATAATAAATTAACATTTACCATATTGATACGTCTTTCAGACTTGTAATCAACAATAATATTAATATACATATAATTAATTATATATTTATGTCTGTCAATATGCAAAAGCCATAATCTCCCCTGGCTTGGGAGCGACGGATTAAAGGCACACATCAGGTTTGTATTCTGGATAGTCTTCCTTCAAGAACTCCTTCTTATGCCCGGACTCTCCAAGACAGAATATGAGGAAACGGTGGATTCCCAGTTTCTCGTTCCGGCCCATTTAGCCGACTTTTAGGACTATGGGAAACATGAGTAAACTCAACTCCCTTCTTGCAAAAACCCACCCATTGCTGCAATGGGTATTTATTTACTCATTTACAAAATCCAGTAAGGCAACTTTAAACATCAAGTTCGATTGGTCAGTAACAGGATTTTTTCTCTTCATGTGTCACAATTAGACCCTACTCGTACTGGAGTGGGCAAAGAAAACTTGGTGCAGGGAGATTAAGGCTTTCTCTGGTACTCATGATCTGGAATAGATTATCAAACATCCTACTCGTGTTCCCGATCGTCGCAACCATTCAGCTAACACTCTTGACCTATTCTTTACTTCTAATCCTACAAACTACTCATATTCTGTACTTTCTCCTCTTGGTAAATCTGGCTTCCATTTTCACTCCCCACTCAGTAATGAGATGTTGTCCCTGTTACAGAATCTGGTGTCACTGTGGTTGGCAGCTGCTGGAAAAAAAGGTTGAAAGTTGCCATGTCTGGCAGAAGATTGCTCTCGCATATAGTAAGCCAACTCCTAACTAATACTTGCCTGGCCACCCTTCACACCCCAAGAAGCTACAAAATGCAGAAAGGGAGGTGGAGGCTGAAAGCTTTTCTTGATATGTCAAGGTTAATCAGGATTATAATTAAACAATATCCTAATAAAATATGGTAAACACACAGATCATAAAATATGGATGTAGCCAGTTGTGACGTTGGTTTAGCATACCAATACCTTAGGCCTAAGTTTCCACATATCAGCACCGGTTCTCACAGTATTGATATGAGCATTCTGGCCAAATCTTACCTATTGGCTTCTGCTTCAATATCACAGATAAGAGGCGCGATAGCCACACCCAGGCTCACAGTTCCACGTAGTACCTCCTATCTAAATAAGCATGGACAGACAATCAGTTGCATAGATAGGTGGAATCTACTCCCCAAGAGACGAGAGAGATACAGCGATCACATATGACCGTGGGAATGCTGATTATACAAAAGACGAATATAGTTTGGGAATACAGAAGTAGCTTAGAGGAAAGGTGTGGGGAGATATACATTTGGCTTCTCTCTCTCTCTCTCTCTCTCTCTCTCTCTCTCTCTCTCTCTCTCTCTCTCTCTCTCTCTCTCTCTCACACACACACACACACACACACACACACACACACACACACACACACACACTACACACGACACACACACACACACACACACACACACACACTGAGAGTAGAGGCACTGAGGACATAAGGAGGAACGATCCGAAAGGAGATTACATCAAACTGAATGAGCTTTTTGCAGTTATTGACTGGAGAACCTTATGTTACAACAAATCTGTACAAGAAATGTATGACAACTTTTGTGAGAAATATGGGAAGATGGTAGATTGCTGCATACCTGTCACCAAAGTAGGTGTAATTCATGCCAGAGAGAAATGGTTCAGTAATGAGTGTAAAAGAGCTAAGGAGTGGAGAGACAAATGCTGGAAAAGGTATAGGAGGAGAAAAAACATAAATGCCTGGCAAACCTATAAAAGAGCAAGAAATGACTACCTAAGTAAAAGGAGAGAGGCAGAGAGAGACTATGAGAGGGACATCACCAGGAAGGCTAAAGAAAATCCCAAGCTTTTCCACAGCTTTATCAGAGGAAAACTGAAGGTAAAAGAACAGGTTTTAAGGCTAAAGAAAGCGGATGGAAGCATCACAGAGATGGATGAAGAGATCTGCAAAGAATTGAACAAGGAGTTTCAATCAGTATTTACAGTAGAAAATACCCCACCCCCTCAGATTGCAGAGATTGAAGCTCAAGGGCCGGTATTAGAGAACATCAACCTGACAGCCACAGAGGTATACAAAGCGCTGATGGATTTAGATGTTCATAAAGCTACAGGTCCTGATGACATATCCCCTCATGTACTTAAAAAATGCACAAACTCAATATCAGTGGCACTAAGTATCATATTTAAAAAGTCACTGGCGTCAGGGGAGATTTCTAGATGCTGGAAACAAGCAAATGTGATACCTGTCTTGAAAAAGGGAAGGAGGGATACGGCTCTGAACTATAGACCAGTTTCCTTGACCAGCATAGTTTGCAAAGTTATGGAGAAACTACTAAGGAAACATATCTCTCTTCACTTGGAATCCTTCAACTTTTTGTCAGTGAGGCAACATGGCTTCAGAGAAGGTAGATCAACAGTAACAAACTTATTAGAATTTTATGATGAGGTAAGCCGAATCTTTCAGGAAAGAGAGGGCTGGGCAGATTGCATATTCCTAAACTTCCAGAAAGCGTTTGACACTGTTCCACATGGGAGACTTATTAGGAAGCTGCAAACAATGGCTAGAATAGGTGGAAATGTCTTGGAATGGATAAAAACTTACTTAGAAGGAAGGGAACAGAGGGTTAGAGTAAGACACTCACTGTCTGAATGGAGAAGAGTTAGTACTGGAGTTCCACAGGTTCAGTTTTAGGGCCACTTTTGTTCCTTGTATATGTAAATGACCTACCAGGGTTTGTAAGTTCATTCATGAATATGTTTGCAGATGATGCAAAGATTGTGAAGAAAGTAAAAAACGAGAACAATGGTAGAGAACTTCAGGAGGATCTAAATAGTCTGCATGAGTGGTCAGAAAAGTGGCTAATGAAATTCAATACTTCAAAATGTAAGGTAATGAGAATGGGTACAAGTGCAAGAAGGCCCAAGCTTGACTACTCGGTGGCTGGAGTACAACTTCAAGAGACAGAAAATGAGAGAGATCTAGGAGTAAACATACTGGCAGATTTGTCTCCAGAAATACATATAAATGGCATAGTAAGGGCAGCATATGCATTCTTATCAAATGTAAGGGTAGCCTTCAGGCACATGGACAAGGAAATGGTCAGAAATATTTATGTAACCTATGTGAAGCCAAAACTCGAATATGCAGCCCCCTTTTGGAATCCAAACTTGAAAAAGCACATAGCTAAGCTTGAAAAGTTCAAAGACATGCCACGAAACTGGTACCAGAAATACGCAATCTCAGTTATGGTGAGAGGCTGGGGGAATTAGACTTACCATCACTCGAAGCTAGAAGAGTGAGGTGGTATATGGTGACAGTCTTTAAATTCCTTCATGGTTATGATAGAGTGGATAGGGATCGATATTTTGATATGGCTGGCTCTAGAACTAGAGGTTATAGTTTGAAGCTTCGTAAGAAAACTTCTTTGCAGGATGTAAGGAAATACTTTTTCAGTGTAAGAGTAGTTGATAATTGGAATTCGCTAAGAGAGGGGGTAGTTAATGCTATCTCAATCCATAGTTTTAAGGACAGGTATGATAAGTATCACTAAGTATAAAATGGAACCGATGAGGAGACGGGAAGATACGAGCTTTGGGCTCTTTCCCGTAAACACAATTAGAGGTAAGCACAGTTAGGTAAGCGCACACACACATACGCACACGCACACACGCACACACGCACACACACATACACACACACACACACCAATGCTGGCTTTGGAATAGCTTAACAGAGCGTGAATGATGACCCGGGGGTGAAGGATCGCGAGTGTGTTGAAGAGGTGCTGGTAATGAAGGGAGGAGGGAAGTCTGGTGACAAGCTGAATAATTTAATAATTAGGAGTTGCATCCACACCACCAGGGATTCATGGAGTCTCTCTTACCTACAAAAGTTTGAGATTGAGGAGAAGGAGGGAGTAGTGGAGTCCTGAAATTAATGCGAGTACACCATTTGAAGTGAGACATTATCAAACAAACAAACAAACAAACAAAATATATATTTCTATTTTTATACAATGGCTATTCTTATACAATTTAAGAGCATTTTATAAGTAGATATGTAATTGAACTAATAAGTAAGAGAGTAATGCATACAGTTAAAGTAAATTAGCTTTCCTAGAAAATAATAAGACTATAATAAAAATGTTAACAATAATGTTATTTAATAAAGTAGTAATAATAACAATCGATACAGTATCTTTATCGGCATTATCACCATAATTGTATTCCTTACAATTAGAATAATTAGTTCTTAACTTAGAGAACAGAGAAGGCGATATCAGTTTACATATAGAGAGGTTAGTGTTAAGGGAAATTGCATTAACTTATTAAGTTTAGTTAATGTGTGAGCAGCAACTATTTGTCCAAAAGAAAACTATATAGTTTGCCTTTGAAAGCTGCAAAGGAGGATGAATTTTTAAGATGCTCTGGACTATTGTTCCAGAATGTTGGCCCCCTTTAATAGTGATCATCTTTGAACCTGCTTCTGTGTTTGTTCTCTGAATAAAGAGCTCACTACTCTGTCTTGTGTTGGTTCCCCTTATATCCCTGACTGTTTTTAAATCAAATAATCAGCTAGGATAATGATGGTCCAATATTTTGTATACAGTAACATAAATAGCATAGGCAATCTTGTTTTCTGCCCACAGCCACCAAAGTTTTTTGAGAGCTGGTGTGATGTGGTCATATTTTCTTATTCCTCCCAGGGCAGCTAGACTTGCAAAATTAAAAAGCTTCTGTATTCTGTTTATCTGAGTCTTAGTGTTAATTAATATGACTTAGGGCTTGCGATTCAACAACAGTTATTTGAGTGGTAGTCTCAAAATTGTAACTTATACGTGATAATTACAGTAATGTTTTTGTAACCTTTTTGCATACTTTTTCTATATGGGAATCAAACAACATGTGGTTATCAAAGTGAATTCTTAGATTTTTTACTGTTTTTGTTAGGTGTAATGGTATTGCTGCAAAAAACTGTTATGTTTTCTGGAATTTGTGCTATATGGAACCTTGAGCTAATAAACAGGCATTGTGTTTCACTTTCGTTAAATAACAGCCCAATTTCTCGAAAATAGGTTTTAATTTTTGACAGAGTGTTTTCTGCTCTTAAGGTTAGCTCTTGGAGCTTATTAATATCACCACTAAGGAGTAGTTGAGTGTCATATGCATATTGTATGACTAGACAGTCAGAAATGAAAGATATTGATCATTTACATAAATGGAGAAGAGGATAGGACCAAGTACTGATCCCTGTGGAACACCAAATGATATTTTTCTTTTGGCATAGAAATAATGCTGTTAAGACAGATAGACTGTTTACGATTAGATACTTACTCTCTAAACCAGCTCGGGTCGATATTTAGGTTAGTACATTTACTAATAAGAATTTCATGATTTACACTATCGAAGGCTTTTGATAAGTCTAATAATACAAGCAGAGATATTTTTTTCATATCTATATTATTATATGTACTATTAGTAACTTTGAGCTGTGCAGTTTCCGTCGAGAGTTTCGGTCGGAAACCATTTTGGCTAATAGCTAATAGTCTATTTGACTCTAAATATGACGTAAGTTGGCATGCAACAATTTTTTCTAATATTTTAGAGAAAATGGGTAGCAGGGAAATGGGACGATAGTTTGTCACATCTTCTCTGTCCCCCTTTTTATGCAGAGGTATTATATGTGATTTTTTCCAAGAGTCAGGAAACCTTTTAGTAACAAAGGAAGTGTTTATAATAGCTAGCATATAAGATGCAATCATGGGTAGAGCATCTTTTGTGAATTGAAATGGTGTACCATCTGGACTATAAGAGCCAGAGTTTCTTGGGCTCTTTATGGTAAGAATTAGGGTAGCACAATCGATAGGATTTATCTTGAAGTACTCTCTTGTGTTTACATTGGAAGAATTGACATTTAAGTAATTACTCATGTTCAATGAGTTGATGTTTTCTTGTGTTTTCTCATATGTACTTTTCCCAACGTTAGCAAAATAGTTACTAAAGTTTTCGCTTTGTCTTTCAACTCCATGATATTTTCATAACTTTCTGAGGTAATCTTTCCATTTGGTATCATGCTTCTTATCACTTTCCATGTTGCCGCTGTATCATGTCTAGAGTCATTAAATTGTTATTTGAAAAAGTTTTTTTTACTTATATCGATGAGGGATCTGACACGTTTCTTTTCTACTTTATAACGTTCACGGAGAGTCATATCATATCTATTCATTTTGAGCTCTTTTTGTATTTGATTTCTGATTTGCATTGCCTTTTTTATGTCATTATTTAGCCAGGGAGTTGAGGAGCGGGTTATTTTTCTTGTTACGATGGGTGCGCAACTATCTAAGCATTTACGGAAGACTTTTGTTAGAATCTCAACCAGCAAATCGACGTTATCTGTGTTTATTATACCATTAAGTACAAATATGTTGTTGATTAATACTTCACAAAAGATATCAGGGGAGTAATTTTTTAGACACTGGAATGTTTTGAAGAGAGGCTTCTATTGGGCTTGTTTATGTTTAGCGTAGCAATGTTGAGCTCGTGATCTGCAATTGGGCAGGGAACGACGTCCCAATAGGAAGGTGAAGAATGTTACCGATATAACTTCATATGCCAATATGGTAATAATCCCACTTCTGCATATCTTTACAAAAGAGGAATAAAACAACTATATATGATTACAATATAGATGAACATTATGAACAAAACATTTAAGAAAATAATATATAAATGTGTAAATGCAGAAACTATTTCTTAATTAGATATTATTAACAAATGAAATGAGTAAATAAATATGAAAAAAAGCAAATAATAATTGATATATAAGTAAATAACATCGTAAACAAATAAATAGCTTACTTTATTCATAAAAATCAATAAATATATAATTTCCTTTAGTTGCGGTTCTTTTTTCTATTCCTACATCAACACCGAATATTTTTAGATATTCGTTACACATCGTACTATCCCTTTACATCTGACAAGTCACAACATTACTCATCTCTGTTTATTTTTACATTATGTTTTCTTCATCCCCAGGCGCAATGAGGGCAGATTTTTTTTTTTTTTCCCCGTCCTTGTGTCAAAATCATAAAAATTTATTATGAAACTTACTAGGCAAATACGAAAATAAAAAAAATAAAAAATAAAACGAATACATACTTGTATAAATGGATAGTTGAAAAAATCAATGTATTATTTAAAATATATATACTGAAATATATAATTACATAAATAAATATCTATGAAAATAGTCAAATAAATATTATGAAATAAATAGATAAATAAATTAACAAATAAATAGATTTACATATAAATAAATATGTAGTGTGTGTGTGTGAAGAGAGTATAAAAGCATATTCTAAGGCGGAATGAAAGTAGACAGACTAAAGGGGTGATATTATTATTATTATTATTATTATTATTATTATTATTATTATTATTATTATTATTTATTATTATTATTATTACTATTATTATTATTATTACTATTATTATTATTATTATTATTATTATTATTATTATTATTATTATTATTATTATTATTATCATTATCATTATCATTATCATTATCATTATTATTATTATTATTATTATTATTATTATTATTATTATTATTATTATTATTATTATTATTATTATTATTATTATTATTATTTTTATTACTATTATTATTATTATTTTCCACAAGCAGACTCTCATTCTGCTGACTGGGACTGCCTGTCATTTTTTACCTATTTTTCCTTCTTTATTCTTAAACTTGTGGTAGTGTACATTAATTTTGTCTTCTTATTTTAAGAACTTATGTCTTTTTTATAACCAATCTCTTCATAGAGTAGTCATATTTCTTGAGCTGCCTCCACTTATCATATTGTTGTTCAAATGTAGTAACAGGACTTTTAGTTACTACATTTTTTCCATAGTGGCCGAGTCAAAGCATGCAAATACCAAACTGAAAGTAGCCTAGAGAAAACTCAATGAACTTGGGAGGGAGACGCAGCTGTTTTATTATGAGGGTACAACTCTGCAGTACAGTGCCCCAATGCCCCGGAGTTCTTCTCTTCCTCATTCTGGCTGCCTCTAACTCTCTTCGTGTTTGATGACTAATGTTTTACAGCCAGATCCTAATTGACTACTTAATAATTTAACTACACACCTCTAGCAAACTGCAAATTATAAAGAGGAGGGTGGAGACTGGAAGGCCATTCTGTATGTGCCTAGGTCAGTAATATAATAAGTGCTAATCTCCTGGAATAAGGTATACGCCCAATTTGTGACGTGGGCACAGCCAGGTTTGAACAGCTCCCATGGCGTATATGGACCACGTGGCAGCACCGGCTAACACAATATCCATTTGCACCTTCAGGCCAGATCTTATCCTAGCAGTTGCATATTAAATTGAAGAATGGAATCCACACCACGTGTATTCAGTTTCTATGAATACCCTTGTTCTAACACCACAGCAAGCAATTAAATGCAGATATATGTGTAAATTATATGACCGCTGAAGTTGGAGGATGGTGTGAGGTTATGTAATTTTTCTTAAGGACGCCAGAGTCCATGGACTAAAATTAAAGGGACAGTACTGCACGCTTTTAATAGTCTTACATAATGCTATGAGTAATCTCAGTTTTCTCATGAAATCCTCTTATGTGGCTCATTATCTTAAGGATTAAAAAAAAAAAAAAAATTTCTTACAAATGGAATTCATTTGAATTATAAAAGTGTAGGATATTACCTAATCTGATCTCATTCCAAAGAAGAGAGTTTGGGTCGTGTTCCATGTCTCTAAGTCTTTTATATATGTAAGGTCATGATATGAGAATGTCTTTTATATTTGTATTTTCATCATAAGATATTTTCAATCTCAGAGTTTGACCACGTCTCGGACCTGTCACGACCAACGCCAGAAAGATTGTTTCATTACGAAGTGAAAACAATGCCATTAAAAGAGGATCACTCTTAGTTCCCCGTCTGTAAGATCTTAGTGTATATTTTCACTAGGGAAAACTTCATTGCTAGCTTCCTTTGTAAGTCGAATCTAGTATGAACAACAATGAAAGTGTATTTCATTAATTAAGCAAATAAAATACAAGAGCTCGTGTTTCCTCGTCACCTACTTGGAAGTGGAAACACATGAGAATTTTAGTGTGTGTGGTTTTTTTATCGCAGTTCGGAACTATTATTGACATCCAAAGGCATATACACCCTTTTTACTGCCTAAACGTCCAACAAAACAGGGATTGCTCGCATTACCAAGTCTATAAGCTCTCGCTTCATATTCTTTACTATATATAAACTTTAATTTCAGTGTTTTACACATCTCAGAGCTATCACGAACAACGGCACAAACATTAGTCAGTTTTTGCCGTCAAAGCATCAAAGGATGAATCTGACACGAAGTCCTAGTGAAACGAAGAATCCTTTCAGGCTCTTGGAATAATCCAAGCACACAGATAAGCAAGTTTCTGACTTGTTGTAAGTAATTTTTTCTAGCAAGCTCGCCAAGATTATGTCAAATAAAAGCGAAGGATGGAACGTAAACATTAATATTTTCAATATAATTCGATAATACTAATCTCATAACATACCAGAACTATCTGCATACGAATATAGGGGCCAAACTGCAATAATCAACTCAAA
>JAXCGZ010002224.1:45000-72500 GCA_037179515.1 Halocaridina rubra
CTCGTCCTGGTATCACAATCATAAAAAAAAAATCCTATGTTGAAATCTGAGGCAAACATTTAGCATCTGTTTAAGATGGGACATACTTCATCATAGCACGCTCAGTGAGCTTGGAAATTATCCTGCCACCGGGTGAGCGAGCCAGCTCAACTCGGTGCCGGTCCCAAACCATAATCGATGGTGAAGGTTAAAAGAGGAAGGACATCCGGCCTTTAACCTTCGAGCCAAACCGTCACTAGTCTACAAGAGGCTAGTGGGATACTGAGACCCCATATGAACAAGGAATAAAGTCTCTGAGAACATATAAAATGAAGCCACTGGGGGAGAGAGCCAGGTCAACTCATTGCCGGTCGCAAGCCTTAAACCATGGAAAGGTTGGTCTCAGGTAGGGCATCCGGCCGCTGAACTCACAGCTAATTTCAGCACTAATCTTTCGGAAGGCTGGCGGAATACAGAGATCCCTATGAATATGGGAGAAGATATTTATGCCACAGACAAAGTGAGTTTGGGACTGCGGTAGCCACATTGAGGAAAGACTTGGAGAAAATGCTTTGGGCATCATTGTTAATCTAGTCTTCTCACACAACAATAAAGGCTTTTGAAGCGCTTAAAAGAGCTTAAATGGTGCCCCGGGGGTAGGTGTGAAAAGTGGGTAGATGTGTGGGTGATGATGGAAGAGGTTTACACAACACTTTGAGATTGAGAAGGAAAGATAAGTGGGGTCTTAATTCCATGCGAGTACACCACTTGAGACGACGTTTTCATATAGGAGGGGAAAGAAGTTACCCATATATGTTCGCATTCAAAAAGGGATATATTGCCATTTATACAGATCTAATAAAAAGTAGTGAGGTTAGTAAGAGCATACACTCAGGATAACTCTTTCATCTGCCAAAACAAGTCCTTCGCAAGAAGGCAACCGTCCTAGCCTTTAGTAGAAAAGGGAGTTCGTGACTTAAAAACCGAATCCGATATACATGCTAGTTCTCCTTAGAATAGGATTCTGTGACATTAACAAGCGACAACATTATGTTTTGCTATCCTATTTCTTAATCTGTATGTATCATCCTCTGCATTTCGTCTCAGAGAGCATCGTTGCAGAGGTTATCTCACCAGATATTCATCTTGCAAGATTTTTTTAAAGATAAACAAGCACAGATAAGAGGGAAAACAACACTTGCTGTGCTTGCATCACTTAAAAATAAAATCATCTTGCAAGATGAATCTCTTGCGAGATAACCTCTTCAACTATGCTTTCTAGGATGAACTGCAGAGGATGATACAAACATATTAAGAAATAGGATAGCAAAATCAGAGACATAATATTCTATCTTGTTAAAGTCACAAATCCTATTCTAAGGAGAACTGACATGATAAAGTTCAAGCGCATTTCGTGAATAAATGTAATTTGCATAAAAATTTTCAATTCTGGATTTGTGATTTTGGAAAATTTTTGCTTTCTTCCTTATCTGCTTACATTACTTTAAAAAAAAATCCTCTTGCAAAATGAATTTCTTACGAGATAACCTCTGCAACGATGCTTTTTAAGACGAACCGCAGGGGATGATACAAACATATTAAGAAATAGGATAGCAAGCCTCTTGTTAAAGTTACAGAATCCTGTTCTAATGAGAACTAGTATGTAGGGAAGAGGAGTGTGCCTTGCCTTGGTCACTTCCCTTACAAGGAGGGACTGCGACCGTTGTAAGTGTGAGTAATTCTGCACCACGGAACAATTACTGTACTGTACTGTCCAAGAGGTAGCAAAATAATATAATATTAAAATAACAAATATAACAAATTAACAAAAAAAATAACAAAATAACTACCCTAAATTCGCAAACAAACACATAAAAATCAGTCAAAGGATGTGTGCGAATTTTTCGTTGCAACTGGACCTAGCCAATATATGTAAGAAATACGTCAAAAGGAGAGATTATTGGGTTTATTGAGAAATTCAATACCTGCTGCCAATAAATGCGAAATTTAAGTCATGGCAGCTTTCATCTCTTCATTTTTTTCTTTATTTTTTTGTGTTCTTTCTTTCCCCATCAATGAACAAAGAAAATAAAACATGGACTCGAAATCTGTGGCGTGAATTATAATAGGATTATCTTTCTATATACATGAACCATTTTCCCTTTATAAGGGGGGTTTGAATACTCCCTCCGTGTTCCTTTGCGTGTCGTAAGAGTCGAATGAATGGGGCGGCGCGAGGGGACTGGGATTCCCCTCCTCTGTATTTTCTTTTCCCAAAGAGTCAAAGTATTAAATTATAAAGCATAATAATATCAGCATAGTATATCCGTGGTTTTATCTCCCTCCACGATATGGAAGCCGTAAAGATTTCTAGCGACACACTGTAACTCCTCTCATGTACATCATCATCATGATCATTGCCTCCAAGGCTGTGCGACGCAAAGGGCCTCATTGAAATTTAGCCAATCGTTTCTTTCCTGTGTCTCATAGTTCTCAAATTAAAACATAGAAGTTTTTATTTCCTTATAAATGCATCACTTCCATCATTCCAATTTAATATTTCGGTTAAGAACGTCTCGTATTCCACTTAGTTAGGGGGTCTACAACCCTAAAGTTAAGAATATTTTGCCTTACAGACGCCTACAAATCATTGGGACAAAAGATCAGGCTTCATCAGCAGTATTTTTCTTATCTTTATATAAAGTAGCTTTTTCACTGGCCTCTTAGAGAATAGTGTTTACCATTGTTTCGGAGTTTGTTGCCTGATGCCGTTTTCGACACCAAACTTAAACCTTTAATCTAGGCTTAGGGCCAGTACTAAGTTGAGCAGGCTTGCTCCTCCCGGTGTTGGAATGTAGACAATGTTTAATATGACTCCAAAAATAGCATGAAATTAATAAACATTGTATTAGGCTGAAGGCAACGCATAATACATTTCTTATGGCACAAATTTCTCTCATATAAAATTCTCTCTGGTTGCCAAGGAAACTGCATCCGAGCTTGCAATGCGGCAAACATGCATTTTCAATTGCAAATTGAATTTTTGGCATTACAGAGAGTGTGAAAATCACCATTCTTTCATATATGACACCAAGTCTTTTTAACATTTTTTAATTGAGCAATTCGGGTGGCCACAACAGTATGTATATTTTTTATGCATAGTGTACATATTTCACAGGTATTACGAAATGAGTCTATGATGCAAGCGTAGGAAATTTCAAGAGACAACTTTTTTCTTCTTGCTGTTGTTGTTTTAGATTCCCCACCCACGGATGAGTGGAAGGGGTCATGGAAGACCCATAGGGCGGTCACCAGCCGACACAAGCCCCAACCCCCCACTGTGGTGCCCAGCCACAGCAGTAACCCCCCCCCCAACAAATAGCTTAAACTTTCTTGCCTGGACGAGGCGCAATCCACTGACCTCGCGAATGCGAGGCCAGCGCGTTACCACTGTACTAGCCAGGAGGCTATTTCTTCTTGTACAACGACATGAGACACTTTTGAGCAAAAAAATAAATGCAGAATGAAAAATTTATTATTATTATTATTATTATTATTATTATTATTATTATTATTATTATTATTATTATTATTATTATTATTATTATTATTATTATATATTGCGTTGGTAAATTTTTATATTTTATCTTGGTTTTTTAGATCAGCTTAAAGGACCACGTCCTCAGTATCTGTATACTCTATATTTTATGCTTTGCCTTTGGGCCATTGTTCCACGGGAGTATAGCAGTGCAGCCATAAAATAAAAGAGAGAAGGAATTCAGGTGATGCTAACATACGTTATAGGAACCTTATGGCTTCAGGCTCTTTGACATACCTTTGGCTGCTGTTGCTATTTATTACCATAATGGAAAAGGAAGAAGAAGAACCCAATGTCTTCCATGCGTATTTTTTTTTTTTTTTAATGAAAGTCTGTCTACTATTCTTAGATTCATATGTGTGCTTTTGATCTGATTCTCATTATATATCTTTATATATAGATTCAGTGATTACATGAAGAGAACTTGTTTTGTTTGAAGGTTTTTTGTTTTGCCTGAGTCGTTGTTGCTATTCAAAGAGTCTGCCTGTTATTTTCAGTATCAAGATTGTGTACTTTTGAGCTGCATTATTATCACTGCTTGTAGCAAATTATATAGGCATCAATAATAATCAAATAACACATCAACATATTAAAAAATATGACTCAGTAATTAAGTGTCTAAGGATCGAGTCCCGGTCAGGGGTAAAATATATGTTTTCACAAATGTTAATGCTTTTATTTGATTATTACTGATGCCTATGTAGCTGGGATTTGAATTAAATGCGAAAAACGAATCCAGGACAGGAGAAGCTGAAATATGAATAAAAAGGCCTTCAGAAAGAATGCGTTCAATGCTAGTATAGCAGTTAGCTGTAAGATTTGCTCCTTTTTTATGCCTTCAGTGGTGTAGTTGGTAGCGCCTTGGCACAGTAATTAGGTGTCTTAGGTTCGAGTCCCGGTCAGAGGTAAAATATAATTCATGTTTCATGGTGTTAATGTGTTTTTTATTAACGCACGAGCGCGTGCGCACGCACGCACACACACATACACACATATAAAGTCCCAGTGTAAAAAGGAGCTTCATGTCAAAGATAATTTCTGGAGAAGAAGATTGTACCTCGATGAGAGAAGCACTTTCCATGAAAATTCTTCAAAGGGTATATTTGAAACATACTGTCTTTGCACCTTGTGTAATTTTTACTTCCCTTCTCTGATGCTTAACCAATATGAAATGTTTCTAGATATTTCATTTTTATCAAATGTGTGTGTGTGTGTGTGTGTGTGTGTGTGTGTGTGTGTGTGTGTGTGTGTGTGTGTGTGTGTGTGTGTGTGTGTGTGTGTGATTACCTAATTGTGATTACCTAATTGTGTTTACGGGAAAGAGCTCAAAGCTCGTATCTTCCCGTCTCCTGATCGGTTCCATTTTATACTTAGTGATACTTATCATACCTGTCCTTAAAACTATGGATTGAGATAGCATTAACTACCTCCTCGCTTAGCGAATTCCAATTATCAACTACTCTTACACTGAAAAAGTATTTCCTTACATCCTGCAAAGAAGTTTTCTTACGAAGCTTCAAACTATGACCTCTAGTTCTAGAGCCAGCCATATCAAAATATCGATCCCTATCCACTCTATCATAACCATGAAGGAATTTAAAGACTGTCACCATATCCCCCCTCACTCTTCTAGCTTCGAGTGATGGTAAGTCTAATTCCCTCAGCCTCTCATCATAACTGAGATTGCGTATTTCTGGCACCAGCTTCGTGGCATGTCTTTGAACTTTTTCAAGCTTAGCTATGTGCTTTTTCAAGTGCGGATTCCAAAAGGGGGCTGAATATTCGAGTTTTGGCCTCACATAGGTTACATAAATATTTCTGAACATTTCCTTGTCCATGTGCCTGAAGGCTACCCTTACATTTGATAAGAATGCATATGCTGCCCTTACTATGCCATTTATATGTATTTCTGGAGACAAATCTGCCAGTATGTTTACTCCTAGATCTCTCTCATTTTCTGTCTCTTGAAATTGTACTCCAGCCACCGAGTAGTCAAGCTTGGGCCTTCTTGCACTTGTACCCATTCTCATTACCTTACATTTTGAAGTATTGAATTTCATTAGCCACTTTTCTGACCACTCATGCAGATTATTTAGATCCTCCTGAAGTTCTCTACCATTGTTCTCGTTTTTTACTTTCTTCACAATCTTTGCATCATCTGCAAACATATTCATGAATGAATTTACAGACTCTGGTAGGTCATTTACATATACAAGGAACAAAAGTGGCCCTAAAACTGAACCTTGTGGAACTCCACTACTAACTCTTCTCCATTCAGACACTGAGTGTCTTACTCTAACCCTCTGTTCCCTTCCTTCTAAGTAAGTTTTTATCCATTCCAAAACATTTCCACCTATTCTAGCCATTGATTGCAGCTTCCTAATAAGTCTCCCATGTGGAACAGTGTCAAACGCTTTCTGGAAGTCTAGGAATATGCAATCTGCCCAGCCCTCTCTTTCCTGTAAGATTTGGCTTACCTCATCATAAAATTCTAATAGGTTTGTTACTGTTGATCTACCTTCTCTGAAGCCATGTTGCCTCACTGACAAAAAGTTGAAGGATTCCAAGTGAAGAGAGATATGTTTCCTTATGTTTCCTATGTGTGTGTGTGTGTGTGTGTGTGTGTGTGTGTGTGTGTGTGTGTGTGTGTGTGTGTGTGTGTGTGTGGTGTGTGTGTGTGTGTGTGTGTGTGTGTATTGAATCTATTGTAGAGGGGATACGGGATAATGAGTACCGAGAGAGAGAGAGAGAGAGAGAGAGAGAGAGAGAGAGAGAGAGAGAGAGAGAGAGAGAGAGAGAGAGACCTATATAATCGGCATTGCATTATTCAGTGTTAGAATCTCTCTCTCTCTCTCTCTCTCTCTATATATATATATATATATATATATATATATATATATATATATATATATATATATATATATATATATATATATATATATATATATATCTGTCTGTCTGTCCGTCTGTCTATGATAGCTGCGCGCGCGCCCTCGTGATTACCTAATTGTGATTACCTAATTGTGTTTACGGGAAAGAGCCCAAAGCTCATATCTTCCCGTTTCCTGATCGCTTCCATTTTATACTTAGTGATACTTATCATACCTGTCCTTAAAACTATGGATTGAGATAGCATTAACTACCTCCTCGCTTAGCGAATTCCAGTTATCAACTACTCTTACACTGAAAAAGTATTTCCTTACATCTTGCAAAGAAGTTTTCTTACGAAACTTCAAACTATGACCTCTAGTTCTAGAGCCAGCCATATCAATATATCGATCCCTATCCACTCTATCATAACCATGAAGGAATTTAAAGACTGTCACCATATCCACCCTCACTCTTCTAGCTTCGAGTGATGGTAAGTCTAATTCCCTCAGCCTCTCATCATAACTGAGATTGCGTATTTCTGGCACCAGTTTCGTGGCATGTCTTTGAACTTTTCAAGCTTAGCTATGTGCTTTTTCAAGTGTGGATTCCAAAAGGGGGCTGCATATTTGAGTTTTGGCCTCACATAGGTTACATAAATATTTCTGAACATTTCCTTGTCCATGTGCCTGAAGGCTACCCTTACATTTGATAAGAATGCATATGCTGCCCTTACTATGCCATTTATATGTATTTCTGGAGACAAATCTGCCAGTATGTTTACTCCTAGATCTCTCTCATTTTCTGTCTCTTGAAGTTGTACTCCAGCCACCGAGTAGTCAAGCTTGGGCCTTCTTGCACTTGTACCCATTCTCATTACCTTACATTTTGAAGAATTGAATTTCATTAACCACTTTTCTGACCACTCATGCAGATTATTTAGATCCTCCTGAAGTTCTAAACCATTGTTCTCGTTTTTTACTTTCTTCACAATCTATGCATCATCTGCAAACATATTCATGAATGAATTTACAGACTCTGGTAGGTCATTTACATATACAAGGAACAAAAGTGGCCCTAAAACTGCACCCTGTGGAACTCCCCTACTAACTCTTCTCCATTCAGACACTGGGTGTCTTACTCTAACCCTCTGTTCCCTTCCTTCTAAGTAAGTTTTTATCCATTCCAAAACATTTCCACCTATTCTAGCCATTGCTTGCAGCTTCCTAATAAGTCTCCCATGTGGAACCGTGTCAAACGCTTTCTGGAAGTCTAGGAATATGCAATCTGCCCAGCCCTCTCTTTCCTGTAAGATTTGGCTTACCTCATCATAGAATTCTAATAAGTTTGTTACTGTTGATCTACCTTCTCTGAAGCCATGTTGCCTCACTGAAAAAAAGTTGAAGGATTCCAATTGAAGAGAGATATGTTTCCTTAGTAGTTTCTCCATAACTTTGCAAACTATGTTGGTCAAGGAAACTGGTCTATAGTTCAGAGCCGTATCCCTCCTTCCCTTTTTGAAGATAGGTATCACATTTGCTTGTTTCCAGCATCTTGGAATCTCCCCTGACTCCAGTGACTTTTTAAATATGATACTTAGTGCCAATGATATTGAGTTTGCGCATTTTTTAAGCGCATGAGGGGATATGTCATCAGGACCTGTAGCTTTATGAACATCTAAATCCATCAGCGTTTTGCATACCTCTGTGGCTGTAAGGTTGATGTTCTCTAATACCGGCCCTTGAAATTTAATCTCTGCAATCTGAGGGGGTGGGGTATTTTCTACTGTAAATACTGACTGAAACTCCTTGTTCAGTTCTTTGCAGATCTCTTCATCCGTCTCAGTGATGCTTCCATCCGCTCTCCTTAGTCTTAAAACCTGTTCTTTTACCTTCAGTTTTCCTCTGATAAAGCTGTGGAAAAGCTTGGGATTTTCTTTAGCCTTCCTGGTGATGTCCCTCTCATAGTCTCTCTCTGCCTCTCTCCTTTTACTTAGGTAGTCATTTCTTGCTCTTTTGTAGGTTTGCCAAGCATTTATGTTTTTTCTCCTCCTATACCTTTTCCAGCATTTGTCTCTCCACTCCTTAGCTCTTTTACACCCATTATCGAACCATTTCTCTCTGGCATGAATTACACCTACTTTGGTGAAAGGTATGCAGCAATCTACTATCTTCCCATATTTCTCACAAAAGATGTCATACATTTCTTGTACAGATTTGTTGTAAAATAAGGTTCTCCAGTCAATAACTGCAAAAAGCTCATTCAATTTGATGTAATCTCCTTTCGGATAGTTCCTCCTCATGTCCTCAGTGCCTCTACTCTCAGGCAAAATATCTTCAATGATATACTCCATCAACAACACACAGTGGTCACTCTTTCCAAATGGTAGTTCATACTCAATTTTTTCAATATCCAACACATTATCTGTGAATACTAGATCAAGTAGTGATGGCTCATCCCCACCCCTGGCCCTTGTTGGTTCCATTACATGTTGGTGTAGGAAATTCCCTTATACGCAATCTAGGAATCTCGCCCCAAATGAGTCCTCACCACTGTGTGTGTGTGTATGTGTGTGTGTGTGTGTGTGTGTGTGTGTGTGTATGTGTGTGTGTGTGTGTGATTACCTAATTGTGATTACCTAATTGTGTTTACGGGAAAGAGCCCAAAGCTCGTATCTTCCCGTCTCCTGATCGCTTCCATTTTATACTTAGTGATACTTATCATACCTGTCCTTAAAACTATGGATTGAGATAGCATTAACTACCTCCTCACTTAGCCAATTCCAATTATCAACTACTCTTACACTGAAAAAGTATTTCCTTACATCCTGCAAAGAAGTTTTCTTACGAAGCTTCAAACTATGACCTCTAGTTCTAGAGCCAGCCATATCAAAATATCGATCCCTATCCACTCTATCATAACCATGAAGGAATTTAAAGACTGTCACCATATCCCCCCTCACTCTTCTAGCTTCGAGTGATGGTAAGTCTAATTCCCTCAGCCTCTCATCATAATTGAGATTGCGTATTTCTGGCACCAGTTTCGTGGCATGTCTTTGAACTTTTTCAAGCTTAGCTATGTGCTTTTTCAAGTGCGGATTCCAAAAGGGGGCTGCATATTCGAGTTTTGGCCTCACATAGGTTACATAAATATTTCTGAACATTTCCTTGTCCATGTGCCTGAAGGCTACCCTTACATTTGATAAGAATGCATATGCTGCCCTTACTATGCCATTTATATGTATTTCTGGAGACAAATCTGCCAGTATGTTTACTCCTAGATCTCTCTCATTTTCTGTCTCTTGAAGTTGTACTCCAGCCACCGAGTAGTCAAGCTTGGGCCTTCTTGCACTTGTACCCATTCTCATTACCTTACATTTTGAAGTATTGAATTTCATTAGCCACTTTTCTGACCACTCATGCAGATTATTTAGATCCTCCTGAAGTTCTCTACCATTGTTCTCGTTTTTTACTTTCTTCACAATCTTTGCATCATCTGTAAACATATTCATGAATGAATTTACAGACTCTGGTAGGTCATTTACATATACAAGGAACAAAAGTGGCCCTAAAACTGAACCCTGTGGAACTCCACTACTAACTCTTCTCCATTCAGACACTGAGTGTCTTACTCTAACCCTCTGTTCCCTTCCTTCTAAGTAAGTTTTTATCCATTCCAAAACATTTCCACCTATTCTAGCCATTGATTGCAGCTTCCTAATAAGTCTCCCATGTGGAACAGTGTCAAGCGCTTTCTGGAAGTCTAGGAATATGCAATCTGCCCAGCCCTCTCTTTCCTGTAAGATTTGGCTTACCTCATCATAAAATTCTAATAAGTTTGTTACTGTTGATCTACCTTCTCTGAAGCCATGTTGCCTCACTGAAAAAAAGTTGAAGGATTCCAAGTGAAGAGAGATATGTTTCCTTAGTAGTTTCTCCATAACTTTGCAAACTATGTTGGTCAAGGAAACTGGTCTATAGTTCAGAGCCGTATCCCTCCTTCCCTTTTTGAAGATAGGTATCACATTTGCTTGTTTCCAGCATCTTAGAATCTCCCCCGACTCCAGTGACTCCTTAAATATGATACTTAGTGCCACTGATATTGTGTTTGCGCATTTTTTAAGCACATGAGGGGATATGTCATCGGGACCTGTAGCTTTATGAACATCTAAATCCATCAGCGCTTTGCATACCTCTGTGGCTGTAAGGTTGATGTTCTCTAATACCGGCCCTTGAGCTTCTATCACTGCAATCTGAGGGGGTGGGGTATTTTCTACTGTAAATACTGACTGAAACTCCTTGTTCAATTCTTTGCAGATCTCTTCATCCGTCTCAGTGATGCTTCCATCCGCTCTCTTTAGCCTTAAAACCTGTTCTTTTACCTTCAGTTTTCCTCTGATAAAGCTGTGGAAAAGCTTGGGATTTTCTTTAGCCTTCCTGGTGATGTCCCTCTCATAGTCTCTCTCTGCCTCTCTCCTTTTACTTAGGTAGTCATTTCTTGCTCTTTTGTAGGTTTGCCAGGCATTTATGTTTTTTCTCCTCCTATACCTTTTCCAGCATTTGTCTCTCCACTCCTTAGCTCTTTTACACCCATTATCGAACCATTTCTCTCTGGCATGAATTACACCTACTTTGGTGACAGGTATGCAGCAATCTACTATCTTCCCATATTTCTCACAAAAGATGTCATACATTTCTTGTACAGATTTGTTGTAAAATAAGGTTCTCCAGTCAATAACTGCAAAAAGCTCATTCATTTTGATGTAATCTCCTTTCCGATAGTTCCTCCTCATGTCCTCAGTGCCTCTACTCTCAGGAAGAATATCTTCAATGATATACTCCATCAACAACACACAGTGGTCACTCTTTCCAATTGGTGGTTCATACTCAATTTTTTCAATATCCAACACATTATCTGTGAACACTAGATCAAGTAGTGATGGCTCATCCCCACCCCTGGCCCTTGTTGGTTCCATTACATGTTGGTGTAGGAAATTCCCTTGTACGCAATCTAGGAAGCTTGCCCCGAATGAGTCCTCACCACTGTGTGGGTCAAGATTTATCCAATCTATCTCTTTATGATTAAAGTCTCCCATAATCAAAATCCTACATTTTTTTTCCCGTGCCATGTTAACAACTAAGTTTATGACTTTAATAGTACCTATATGACTTTCCTCATAAACTTCAAGCCTATTTTGGTTCCTTGGTGGGTTGTATAGAACAGTTATTATAATGCTCTCTGACCCAGTATTTATGCGAGCAACAAGAAATTCCTTGAACTCACTTTCTATAGCCAAGTTTATTTCTTCGACTTGAATCCTGTCACTTATGAGCAGTGCTATCCCTCCACCAGTCCTCTCAGATCTTTCAACCCTTAGTATTCTGAAACCCTTAGGAAAAACTGTGACACTGTTTATGTCCTCACTCAACTTAGTCTCTGTAATTGCTACTATATCTGCCTTACTGTTGTGAATCCTATCTTTTAATTCTACTGCCTTACCAGCTAATCCATCAGCATTTGTGCATAACAGTCTTAATGAGGCCCCATCCCCTGATCTTCTGTCATTATCTTCTTTATCTCCCCTTTGTCTGGAAGAACTCTGTAATGAAAATTTTTCTTCTCTTCTTCATTTCTTTCATCATTTAACCTTCTTGCCTCTTGCAACAAGTTTTTGATCTTTCCCATCTCTTCCTGTGTTCTGTATTGTCTAATGAACACTTCTTTGAATTCTTGAAGGTCTTTTAGACTTTTTTTTCTCAACAATATTTCCCTACATGTTTCCCCTCTCTCAAAGGTTACTTTTGTTGGTCTCGGCTTTCCTTCCCTCGAATATTTACCTAGTTGGTGTATGTTTACAATATCCTCAGGACCACATACTACTCCAAGCTTTCTTATCAGGTCTACAACGTTAGCTTTATTTTCTTCAAGTCTCCCCTGCCATGTTGGCTCCTGGGACTCGCTTATGCCTGAGATTACCACTGTCTTCTCCTTATCAAGTGCCTGTCTGATGAGTGGGTTTGCCCTTTCCATCACAACGTCTTTCATTTTTTCGATTACTGTCTCTTTATAGTCAACTGTTTGTATGTTTTCCAGTGCCACCACCTTTACAGCCTCTTTTACTGCCACATTCCCCTTTAGTGCATCAGCAAAGGAAGTTTTCATGGCATCATTTTCCATATTCAGCTCCTGGAACTCTTTTCTGAACTGTTCAATGTTTTCCTTAATCTGGACATTCCAAGCAGCAATCTCGTCTTTCTCAGAAGAGAGCAGTGAACTAACATCTAATTTCTTTAGGTTGTCATTCAGCTGTTTGTTTTTATCTTCTTGTTTAGAAAGTCTAGATTCTAGTTGACTCTTTTCCCCTTCCAGCTTTTTTATTCTTTTTTCTAGTTCCTTTCTCTCCTGCCCTTGTGCTTTATTTGCTTCCTCCAAAGATCTTATTTGCTCTCTGAGTGTTTCATTCTCTTTCATTTCTCCATCCATATTCTGAATTTTATCATCAAGGCTTATAACCATTTCCTCTATATTCTTGATTTTCTGTTTGAGTCTCCTGATGGCTACCCCTCCTACCGACCCATGGATGGGAGAGGTTTGGGACAGAGATGGCGTCATTTTTATGTTCTCCCTCTCACAGAATATAGAAAGAAGGCGAGAAAGAGGAAAAAAAAAGAAAAAAACTTTTAATTAAGCTTCACACCGAATTTTTATATCTCCATATAAGTGCTATTTAGTGACTCAGTTTATCTCTTTTCTGGTAACACACATCTTAACTTAAAAACTTGACCATGGTAATTTAAGGATAAAAAGAAAAAGAAAAAAAATGCAACAAAATAAAAGTCAAACCTGAAGGAAAAATTCGAACCTGTGTCTGAGGTGGCACCCACCTGTTTCTGCTATATATTCTTCCTAACTGATAAACTCACTTGCTAACCAAGGTATGTTATCACAAGATTAGACTTTACATTTAACTCAATATATATACAAAATAAAAACAAAATAGTAAAAGAGAAAGCTAAAAGAAAAAAAAAGAAAAAAAATGAAGAAAATAAGAGAGCTGTACTACTTGGCAACTTAACTCAGTACTGTTGACAGGTGGATATTTTTTTTTTTACTTATTCAATTTTTCGTTTATCAAACTAACTAACAAGTTAATATAAATGGGAAGGATACTGATTTTAACAATATATGGAACCACAGGATCAGGTAAACGGCTTAAGAGCTCTCCCCAGTTTACACAAAAAATTAGGTAATGTGATGTGATGGCTTCACCTCTGGCAACTCTTCTAAATTTCCTTCAAGGCAGAACTGGACGGCAGCTTCTCTCTCCCCTCACGAAAAATGTTCTCAATTTTTTTTCCTTTAATATTTTGGACAGTCTCGTCATACAACAAATATAAGTTTTGTACTCACAATACTCTGCAGGATTTCAGATTTAGGGAAATTATGGTAAAGTTTTCCACTAAGCACTTAGTCACTCGAAACAATTAAAAATTTAAGAGGAGCAGTTCCGTGTGTCACTGAACGCGCGGTGTGTGTGTGAGATTACCTAATTGTGATTACCTAATTGTGTTTACGGGAAAGAGCCCAAAGCTCGTATCTTCCCGTCTCCTGATCGCTTCCATTTTATACTTAGTGATACTTATCATACCTGTCCTTAAAACTATGGATTGAGATAGCATTAACTACCTCCTCGCTTAGCCAATTCCAATTATCAACTACTCTTACACTGAAAAAGTATTTCCTTACATCCTGTGTGTGTGTGTGTGTGTGTGTGTGTGTGTGTGTGTATGTGTGTGTGTGTGTGTGTGTGTGTGATTACCTAATTGTTATTACCTAATTGTGTTTACGGGAAAGAGCTCAAAGCTCGTATCTTCCCGTCTCCTGATCGCTTCCATTTTTAGACTTAGTGATACTTATCATACCTGTCCTTAAAACTATGGATTGAGATAGCATTAACTACCTCCTCGCTTAGCCAATTCCAATTATCAACTACTCTTACACTGAAAAAGTATTTCCTTACATCCTGCAAACAAGTTTTCTTACGAAGCTTCAAACTATGACCTCTAGTTCTAGAGCCAGCCATATCGAAATATCGATCCCTATCCACTCTATCATAACCATGAAGGAATTTAAAGACTGTCACCATATCCCCCCTTACTCTTCTAGCTTCGAGTGATGGCAAGTCTAATTCCCTCAGCCTCTCATCATAACCGAGATTGCGTATTTCTGGCACCAGTTTCGTGGCATGTCTTTGAACTTTTTCAAGCTTAGCTATGTGCTTTTTCAAGTGCGGATTCCAAAAGGGGGCTGCATATTCGAGTTTTGGCCTCACATAGGTTACATAAATATTTCTGAACATTTCCTTGTCCATGTGCCTGAAGGCTACCCTTACATTTGATAAGAATGCATATGCTGCCCTTACTACGCCATTTATATGTATTTCTGGAGACAAATCTGCCAGTATGTTTACTCCTAGATCTCTCTCATTTTCTGTCTCTTGAAGTTGTACTCCAGCCACCGAGTAGTCAAGCTTGGGCCTTCTTGCACTTGTACCCATTCTCATTACCTTACATTTTGAGGTATTGAATTTCATTAGCACTTTTCTGACCACTCATGCAGATTATTTAGATCCTCCTGAAGTTCTCTACCATTGTACTCGTTTTTTACTTTCTTCACAATCTTTGCATCATCTGCAAACATATTCATGAATGAATTTACACACTCTGGTAGGTCATTTACATATACAAGGAACAAAAGTGGCCCTAAAACTGAACCCTGTGGAACTCCACTACTAACTCTTCTCCATTCAGACACTGAGTGTCTTACTCTAACCCTCTGTTCCCTTCCTTCTAAGTAAGTTTTTATCCATTCCAAGACATTTCCACCTATTCTAGCCATTGATTGCAGCTTCCTAATAAGTCTCCCATGTGGAACAGTGTCAAACGCTTTCTGGAAGTCTAGGAATATGCAATCTGCCCAGCCCTCTCTTTCCTGTAAGATTTGGCTTACCTCATCATAAAATTCTAATAAGTTTGTTACTGTTGATCTTCCTTCTCTGAAGCCATGTTGCCTCACTGACAAAAAGTTGAAGGATTCCAAGTGAAGAGAGATATGTTTCCTTAGTAGTTTCTCCATAAGTTTGCAAACTATGCTGGTCAAGGAAACTGGTCTATAGTTCAGAGCCGTATCCCTCCTTCCCTTTTTGAAGATAGGTATCACATTTGCTTGTTTCCAGCATCTTGGAATCTCCCCCGACTCCAGTGACTCCTTAAATATGATACTTAGTGCCACTGATATTGTGTTTGCGCATTTTTTAAGCACATGAGGGGATATGTCATCGGGACCTGTAGCTTTATGAACATCTAAATCCATCAGCGCTTTGCATACCTCTGTGGCTGTAAGGTTGATGTTCTCTAATACCGGCCCTTGAGCTTCTATCACTGCAATATGAGGGGGTGGGGTATTTTCTACTGTAAATACTGACTGAAACTCCTTGTTCAATTCTTTGCAGATCTCTTCGTCCGTCTCAGTGATGCTTCCATCCGCTCTCTTTAGCCTTAAAACCTGTTCTTTTACCTTCAGTTTTCCTCTGATAAAGCTGTGGAAAAGCTTGGGATTTTCTTTAGCCTTCCTGGTGATGTCCCTCTCATAATCTCTCTCTGCCTCTCTCCTTTTACTTAGGTAGTCATTTCTTGCTCTTTTGTAGGTTTGCCAGGCATTTATGTTTTTTCTCCTCCTATACCTTTTCCAGCATTTGTCTCTCCACTCCTTAGCTCTTTTACACCCATTATCGAACCATTTCTCTCTGGCATGAATTACACCTACTTTGGTGACAGGTATGCAGCAATCTACTATCTTCCCATATTTCTCACAAAAGATGTCATACATTTCTTGTACAGATTTGTTGTAAAATAAGGTTCTCCAGTCAATAACTGCAAAAAGCTCATTCATTTTGATGTAATCTCCTTTCGGATAGTTCCTCCTCATGTCCTCAGTGCCTCTACTCTCAGGAAGAATGTCTTCAATGATATACTCCATCAACAACACACAGTGGTCACTCTTTCCAATTGGTGGTTCATACTCAATATTTTCAATATCCAACACATTATCTGTGAACACTAGATCAAGTAGTGATGGCTCATCCCCACCCCTGGCTCTTGTTGGTTCCATTACATGTTGGTGTAGGAAATTCCCTTGTACGCAATCTAGGAATCTTGCCCCAAATGAGTCCTCACCACTGTGTGGGTCAAGATTTATCCAATCTATCTCTTTATGATTAAAGTCTCCCATAATCAAAATCCTACATTTTTTCTCCCGCGCCATGTTAACAACTGAGTTTATGACTTCAATCGTACCTATATGACTTTCCTCATAAATTTCAAGCCTATTTTGGTTCCTTGGTGGGTTGTATATAACAGTTATTATAATGCTCTCTGACCCAGTATTTATGCGAGCAACAAGAAATTCCTTGAACTCACTTTCTATAGCCAAGTTTATTTCTTCAACTTGAATCCTCTCACTTATGAGCAGTGCTATCCCTCCACCAGTCCTCTCAGATCTTTCGACCCTTAGTATTCTGAAGCCCTTAGGAAAAACTGTGACACTGTTTATGTCCTCACTCAACTTAGTCTCTGTAATTGCTACTATATCTGCCTTACTGTTGTGAATCCTATCTTTTAATTCTACTGCCTTACCAGCTAATCCATCAGCATTTGTGTATAACAATCTTAATGAGGCCCCATCCCTTGATCTTCTGTCATTATCTTCTTTATCTCCCCTTTGTCTGGAAGTATTCTGTAACGAAAATTTTTCTTCTCTTCTTCATTTCTTTCATCATTTAACCTTCTTGCCTCTTGCAACAAGTTTTTGATCTTTCCCATCTCTTCCTGTGTTCTGTATCGTCTAATGAACACTTCTTTGAATTCTTGAAGGTCTTTTAGACTTTTTTTTCTCAACAATATTTCCCTACATGTCTCCCCTCTCTCAAAGGTTACTTTTGTTGGTCTCGGCATTCCTTCCCTCGAATATTTACCTAGTTGGTGTATGTTTACAATATCCTCAGGACCACATACTACTCCAAGCTTTCTTATCAGGTCTACAACGCTAGCTTTATTTTCTTCAAGTCTCCCCTGCCATGTTGGCTCCTGGGATTCACTTATGCCTGAGATTACCACTGTCTTCTCCTTATCAAGTGCCTGTCTGATGAGTGGGTTTGCCCTTTCCATCACAACGTCTTTCATTTTTTCGATTACTGTCTCTTTATAGTCAACTGTTTGTATGTTTTCCAGTGCCACCACCTTTACAGCCTCTTTTACTGCCACATTCCCCTTTAGTGCATCAGCAAAGGACGTTTTCATGGCATCATTTTCCATATTCAGCTCCTGGAACTCTTTTCTGAACTGTTCAATGTTTTCCTTAATCTGAACATTCCAAGCAGCAATCTCGTCTCTCTCAGAAGAGAGCAGTGAACTAACATCTAATTCCTTTAGGTTGTCATTCAGCTGTTTGTTTTTATCTTCTTGTTTAGAAAGTCTAGATTCTAGTTGACTCTTTTCCCCTTCCAGCTTCTTTATTCTTTTTTCTAGTTCCTTTCTCTCCTGCCCTTGTGCTTTATTTGCTTCCTCCAAAGATCTTATTTGTTCTCTGAGTGTTTCATTCTCTTTCATTTCTCCATCCATATTCCGAATTTTATCATCAAGGCTTATAACCATTTCCTCTAACTTCTTGATTCTCTGTTTAAGTCCTCTGATGACCACCCCTTCTCCCGACCCATGGGTGGGAGAGGTTTGGGACAGAGATGGCTTCATTTTTATGTTCTCCCTCTCACAGAATATAGAAAGAAGACGAGAAAGAGGAAAAAAAAAGAAAAGAGAAAAACTTCTAATTTACCTTCACACAGAATTTTTATATCTCCATATAAGTGCTATTTAGTGACTCAGTTTGTCTCCTTTCTGGTAACACACATCTTGACTTAAAAACTTGACCATGGTAATTTAAGTATAAAAAGAAAAAGAAAAACAAAAGTCAAACCTGAAGGAAAATTCGAATTTGTGTTCGAGGTGGCACCCACCTGTTTCTGTTATATATTCTTCCTAACTGATAAACTGACTTGCTAACCAAGGTATGTTATCACGGGATTTAGACTTTACATTTTACTCAATATATATACAAAATAACAAAATAGTAAAAGAGAAAGCTAAAAGAAAAGCAAAAAAAAATGAAGAAAATAAGACTGCTGTACTACTTGGCAACTTAACTCAGTACTGTTGACAGGTGGGTATTTGGTAATTTTTTTTTCTTTTATTATTCAATTTTTTTCGTGTATCAAACTAACTAACTAGCTAATATAAATGGGAAGGATACTGATTTTAACAATATATAGAACCACAGGATCAGGTAAAACGGCTTGTGTGTGTGTGTGTGTGTGTGTGTGTGTGTGTGTGTGTGTGTGTGTGTGTGTGTGTGTGTGTGGAAAAGATAGGGACACTTTTTGGTCCTTTATAGATTTAGAGAGAGCATTTGACAAGGTTGATAGCGAGGCGTTGAGGAGTTTGTTGAGACTGAACGGAATAAATGAAAGTTTGTTGAATACTGTGAAGATTTTTACAAGAACAGAAGACCACGTTTGAGAGTTGGGAATGGTCTGAGTGACTGGTGTAAGGTGAATGTAGGGCTACGTCAGGGTTGTGTAATGTTGTTGTTTTATGTGTATATGAATGGAGTGGTAAGGGAAGTAATTAATAATTAGACAGAGGCTTGGAATTAGTGGCTGATTATGGAAGGCTGTAGAAATTTAATTAATTGCTAATCGGGGATGACACACCACTGGTGGCTGATCTTGAGAAGGAGGTGAATCATTTGGTGACTGAGTTTGTTAGGAAGTGTGAGAGAAGAAAGTTGCGAGTGAATATTGGTATAAGTAATGTCATCAGATGTACGAGTAGCATTAATGTTGGCAGATTGAATGTAGGAGTGAATGGGGAGTTGCTTGAAGAAGTTGAGAGTCCTAAGTATTTGGGGTCACTTGTATCAAGAAACGGACGAATGGATGTGGAGGTAAGTCAGAGAGTGAATGAAGCAAGTAAACTAGGTGGGCTGAAAAATGTGATGAGAAATAGGTATCTAGGAAATGAATGAAAAGGATATATGAAGGTGTGATCGTGCTGGCAGAACTCTATGTAGCAGAGAATTGGAATGCAAGAGAGGAAGAAAACAAGTTGAATGTATTAGAGATGAGGTGTTAAGAAAACTGTAGGGTAGGTTAGATCAGAGAGTATTGAGTTGGTTTGGACAAATGGAAAGAATGAGCTATGAACGAATAGCCAAGAAAATGTGGAGTGTAGAAGTGATTGGAGTTAGGCCAATAGGAAAACCTTAAATGAGATGGATGAATGACGTGAAAAGATCATTGGATGCACGTGGAATGTCAGTGGAGCAGGGAAAAGAGAGTGCAAGAGATAGGAATGAGTAGAGGAAGATTGTATATAGGTGACACGGGTCAAAGGAATTTTGCGCACCTACTATCAAAGCGATCTGTGATGGACGGGTATGAGGAGAGTTGCCATGTGATGAAGCGGTGGGGGTAAACCAGCTGCGACTGTTGGGCCTCACTGTAGAATATCCTAGCCCGCCTCTCTTGTGGGTGACCCAAGCAGAGTGGTAGGGGGGGAAATGTGGCAACCCTTTATCCCCAAGGAGTAAAAGAAGTAGTTGAGTTGTGTGGATCGTGGAAAATGAGTATTTCTTGGCTCGGCCACCCCGATTACAATGGGGAATGGGGTCATATATATGTATGTATGTGTAAAAATATATATTCACGACAGTCAAGGTATAAAAGGAGGATACAATAATAAATGTATAAATAAATAAACATGTATAAAAGTACTGTTTATAAGAAGTACTATATAAACGAACAAAGAAAGTGAAATAGAAATAGCCCACGTGGTGTCAGGGGAATCTAGTGGCGTAACTGATATTTCCCAATGGTGGGGTTCCTGGGCAGGATGTGTGTTTACAGAGAAATGACAGCGAGATATATGGTTCAACCCATAGACCTCTAACACACAGTTGCCGATAAAGGTCAAAATTGTCACAAAGTTCAACTCATTCCCACGAGAGCAGAAAACCGATATCTACACGTACGTACGTATGTACATGCGCCTGTGAAAATACACATATAGGCCCTCCTTGTGTCCGATTGGCCTTCTTGATAGCCCTGCCCAAAAGGGATGGCACTCCCTTTTCTCTGGAAGCCTATTGGCAAGGCTGTCCAAGCCTACCATGCCCTGCCATCTTGTTCATGCAAGAAAGTAAGAGTTAGTTGTAGATAGAGAGTCTCAGTTAGAATATTCTGGGGCATGAATAAGATCTTAGAATATTACCTTAAGGGGACGGGGAGCTTTGAGGTGAAGAGTAAGTTTAGAACTAAATAAACAAATACAGATCAGACGATGCATATCTGTTATTACCTACAACGCTACCAAAACAATAATACGACATTGGTGATATTCTGGTGAGATATAACTCTACGAGTTTCAACGAAATTTTAGCATTAGGAAAAACTCTAATACATCAAACATATAAATAAGTAAATAAATGAATCAATGAGTAAAAAACAAATTTCATTAATGCGAAAGTATTAATTAAAAACAAAAAATTACAAAGGCAAAAATAAAACAAAGATCACCACTTTTATATTAATAACAAAAAAATTAACAAATGACATAAATAATTGAGAAAAGAAAAAAATAGGTGAAGGCAAAAGTGCAGAGGCACTTTTCAAGAGTGCCACACTCATATCCATTACTGGAACCATTCCCATTTACAAATTGTGTATTTGATCAACTGGTGAAAATTACACTCTACGAGTAGTGGATGAAATTGATGGCCAATCGGGAAGGATGGGAAAGAGAGAGAGAGAGAGAGAGAGAGAGAGAGAGAGAGAGAGAGAGAGAGAGAGAGAGAGAGAGAGAGAGAGAGAGAGAGAGAGAGAGAGAGAGAGAGAGAGAGAGAGAGAGAGAGAGAGAGCGTTATATGCTTGATTGCTCCCATGCAATATATTCCTTTAATTAAAGTTAGGAGCTTTTACAAGATATTCAGAGAGAGAGAGAGAGAGAGAGAGAGAGAGAGAGAGAGAGAGAGAGAGAGAGAGAGAGAGAGAGAGAGGAGATTGATTTCAAAAAATTTTAATTCTAAAATTTGTTGTTGTTGTTGATGATGATGCTTTTGCTGCTGCTACTGCTGTTATTATTGTTGTCACATTTTAAGCATTAATGCTGAAATAAATCCATATCCTTTCCACAAAATAATATGATTAAGTCTCTGAGAAATATTATTTCCAAGAGTTCCCATGAAGTGATAAACACGTAAATAAAAATTTTATTCAGGCTGTTTACCGCTATGGACCACAAACGGCAAAAGAATGAAGGACGTCTGTGGCGGTTCATCGTGCAAATCTATTCCATCACAAAATTGAGAGAGAGAGAGAGAGAGAGAGAGAGAGAGAGAGAGAGAGAGAGAGAGAGAGAGAGAGAGAGAGAGAGAGAGAGAGAGAGAGAGAGAGATGAGCAACAACTGAGACAATTCCAAATCACAAAACGAAAGTTACCATATGCAGTTATGATCCTCAGTAAATGGCGATTATTATATTCAGAGGCACTCAAGTTTTGTGGCCATTTCGATATATCTCTTATTATTAGCATTTTTAATATTACTATCATTATTGTTGTTGTTATTATTATTATTATTATTATTATTATTATTATTATTATTATTATTATTATTATTATTATTATTATTATTATTATTATTATTATTATTATTATCATTATTATTATTATAATTATTATTATTATTATTATTATTATTATTATTATTATTATTATTATTATTATTATTATTATTAATAATAATAATAATAATAATAATAATAATAATAATAATAATAATAATAATAATAATAATAATAATAATAATAATAATAATAGTAACAATAATAACAATAATAATAAATATTATTATCATTTTTATTATTATCATTATCATTATTATTATTATTATTAATATTATTATTATTAATATTATTATTATTATTATTATTAGTAGTAGTAGTAGTAGTAGTAGTAGTAGTATTTTTATTATTATTATTATTATTATTATTATTATTAATATTATTATTATTATTATTATTAATATTATTATTATTATTTTTTTTTTCCTCTGACTCATACATACAGTACATTCATCTAATATTCTGCTTACTTCTCACTTACTTGTTTGTAACTGCATAACTGTCTTCGATTTTACTGAAGTAATATAATCCGACATTTTAGCCATGTGTTACTTAACGATCAGTAGTAATAACCGATTAATATTGAAAATATGATTTATTAACTTTGCTTCAGATTAATACATCATCTCTCATGGGGCCATTTCTAAGATGGGATTTCTCTGGAGTAAAAAAAAAAAAAGAAGAGGAAGAGAGGCCTTTGCATGCCAGCACCTCATCTGCCCTCGTTTTCATCACACTCGGCATCGTTTTACAATATAGAAAGAGATTCCAGCTAATAGCAATCCTATTTCAAAGGATTTTAGGGACATTTTTTCACTATATATTATAAAAATATGATATTAATCATAAAAGGATCTTTGAGCTCATCTTTCTTTATTTTTATATCATAACTGTATGATACCATTTACAAAAGGATTTATGCAAATATTCAACCATGTAGTAAGTTGGCCCATGGCACCATTCGCCCATTGTGATACTCCAGCTGAAGATTCTTCTGGACTCAAATAGGACTGTCCAGGACAGTTTTATGTTAAGTCTTCCTTCAGTTACGGTTCTTTTTCATTGCCTACATCAACACCGAATATTCTTGTATATTCGTTACACATCTCTTTTTATCCTTTCACATCTGACAAGTCACAACATTCCCATCTCTTTTCTCTTTACTTTATGTTTTCTTCGAGCCCAGGCCCGAAGAGGGCAGATTTAAATTTTTTTCCGTCCTGGTGTCACAATCATGAAAATAGCCATAGAAAGTGATTCATACACTCTCTCTGTCAGCTTTGGATAAAGAGTAGTGGGGTCCCTCATTAGATAATCACTGTCAACTCAACAGGCTCAGCGAGCACTCTGTTAGATATGTGTGATTTCTGTAGTGAAATATGTAAAATCTGTTGAAATGAACCAGAATATTGTAGGATCTGACCACGCCCCACTAATGGTTCAACTTGATCTTAATGATATTCAGGAAACAGTGCCATCCTTGCTGATGGAGAGGGCTTTAAATTTAGGTAGTTCTTGCTATAATGTTCAATATATTGAAAACAGTTACACAATCCGGGGTCCTTCCCATAAGAATGTAGACTTGGATAGATTCAAATTAGTCATGAATGAAACTCAGCCCCCAGAATTATTTGAAATTCATAATGAGAACATTTTTAATATTTTAGAGACAGGTAATAAGATTATCAATAATGTAGCAAGAGACTGCAGAGTTTTTCAATCTGGGGAGTTAGAGTTTAATGGATGGGATCAAGACCACCCTCGATGGAGGAGAATATTTGAAAAAAATGATCCAAAAATTATATGGAAATCTATTAACTGGAATGGCAATGTGGTGGAACCCAATGATGTGCAACCTGAAGATGTCAATTTCAAATTGCATTTCGAAAATTTGTTTAATCCTCCGACAGTTAATCCTAATCAAATCATTGATGTGTCAGACTCACCTAATATTCCCATATTGGATGATCCCTTTACTGCTCAAGAGTTAGACATGGCAGTGCAAAGTATAAAAAAAGATAAGAGTTATATTGGAATGTGTCCTGGTTTATTTACGATGCTACCACAGACATGGTTATCCTTTTTCCTTACAATTTTTAATTTCCTTTTCTTAAATGTCCTTTATCCATTTGCTTGGTGCCACAATAAACTGATCACTTTATTTAAATCTGGGGATAGAAGAGATTGCGGAAACTATCGGGGCATAAGTATAATGAACACCTTGGCAAAAATCTATGATATGCTTTTGATGAGACGGTTAAGTTTATGGTTTAATATAGATAAGTGTCAGGCCGGAGCTCAGAAGGGTAGAGGGTGTATAGAGCAGATTTTGGCTTTAAGGTTACTGATGGATTATGCTGCTTGCAAGAAGCAAAAATTGTATATCGTTTTTGTGGATTTTAGTAAGGCGTACGACAGGGTACCAAAATATGATTTAATAGAGTGTCTCAAGTCGGTGGGATGTGGAAGGGTTATGTTGTCAGCTATCCAAAATATTTATTCATGTACAAAAAGTGTGTTAAAATCTGCTATAATAACAACATCTATAGGTATACGCCAAGGAGCTCCTACGAGCTGCATTTTGTTTGTCATTTATATGGATAAAATGGTGAGAATGATTAAAGAAAAAGTGAGAATTGATGGTTTTTTGGGAACTTTACATACTCTTTTAATGATGGATGACACGGTGATTGTAAGTACATCTCGTGAAAAGTGCATATCAAAACTTGAGGCTCTATTAGATTATTGTAATGCTTATGGTATGGTGATTAATGAAAAGAAGACAAAGTATTTTGTTGTTAATGGAAAAGACAGAGATAAAGCATCAATAGTGATAAACAACATAAAAATAGATTATTGTAAAAAGTATCTATACTTAGGTGCATGGTTTACTGATGATGCAAATATGCACTCAGTACTTAAACAGCATGAAATCGATGGTACGGCAACAGTCAATAAGTTTAGTATATTCTGTATAAATAACATGAGTATGCCCTATGCATATAAGGTTAAAGTTTTTAAAGCTGCTTTGAGTTCTTCACTTTTGTATGGCTCTGAGAGTTGGTTCACAAGTAATTTAGCTTGCATGGAAAAACTTTATAACAGGGCAGTAAAGTGTTTATTGGGAGTGAGAAACAACACTCCAATATCCTTATGTTTAATAGAAAGTGGTTTGGAAACTTTAGTACATGAAGTTAATGAAAGAAGAAGGGGATTTTTAACCAAAAAAATGCAACAGGTTAACAATGAAGAACCTTTCTATGTGGTATTTGACATCTGCAGACGGGAAAATACACCTGGTTATCAATTCTTAAATTCATATATTGCAAATAATGTGGAAGCTTCTGCTCTAAGTGGAATAAAATCTGTAATACTGAATAAACCCGAAGGTGCCACAAAATATCTTACATATAGACAAATTTTAAATAGTCAGTTGACAGTACATAAAGTGTATAGTAGCAAAGAGTTTGTACCAGATTATTTGCGAATGGCATTCACAAGGTTAAGAGTAATGTCTCATGAGTTGCGTGTAGAGACTGGAAGGTGGAGCAGAACACCAAGAGAAATGAGAGTATGTGCTTGTGATCAAATGGCAGTTCAGAGTGAAGAACATGTGCTAATTGAGTGTCCTTTCTCCCAACCAGTGAGACAAAAATATAATATGTTAAACTATCTGAGTTGTGTCAATATATTTATGAAGTATTAAAGTTGTACAGATAAGGAAGAGATTCAACCTTGTAATGAGGAAAGCATTGATTTTTGTATGTATAGGTTAATTTGTAATATTTGGATGTATTCTATTCTTCTAACTGTATTTCAGAATTAGGCATTAAGATAAATATGATTATTTACTTTTGTTGGTAAGTTTGTGATAATATGTGTATTATTCTTTAGGCTAAGATTTTTTTGATGGACAAAATATTGTTTCTATTACTTATGCTATTTTGTGCAAAAAGAAAAAAATTAATATATTTTTGTAATACTTTTGTAATATTTTGTCAATAAACTATATGTCAGTATATTTATGAAGTACTAAAGTTGTACAGATAAGGAAGAGATTCAACCTTGTAATGAGGAAAGCATTGATTTTTTGTATGTATAGGTTAATTTGTAATATTAGGATGTATTCTATTCTTCTAACTGTATTTCAGAATTAGGCATTAAGATAACTATGATTATTTAATTTTGTTGGTAAGTTTGTGAGAATATTTGTATTGTTCTTTAGGCTAAGATTTTTTTGATGGACAAAATATTGTTTCTATTACTTATGCTATTTTGTGCAAAAAGAAAAATTTAATATATTTTTGTAATACTTTTGTAATATTTTGTCAATAAACTATATATATATATATAGTAGGTCAATGCCTTAAGGATATCGATATCAATGACGGCACAGCTGTTCGTGCATCAGCATTCGCGTAAAAGTTTAATAAACTAATAATAATAATAATAATAATAATAATAATAATAATAATAATAATAATAATAATAATAATAATAATAATAATAATAATAATAATAATAATATGGTAAAAATTATACTTGCACCGTCAACAGAATAAAATTTACAAGACTCTATTGCATTTAATGTTGTAAGAATAGTAAATTAAGTAATTACACATCTTAATTGGGTTCATATTTTCTCAAATGTGTTTAGCAACGCATGTAAAACTAGTTTTTAAGGTTTTCTGCCTTATATTTTATTTCATTGATATTTTCCTGATCATCCGATCAATGCTTTTCAATGAGGGTAATATTTCATATTACTTTTCACGTTGCAGCCTTATCATGTTTGGATCCTAAGAAAAGAGTTTTTTTTAATATTGCTTTCGCTGATATCAATCGGAGATCTGGCATGTTTATATATATATATATATATATATATATATATATATATATATATATATATATATATATATATATATATATATATATATATATATATATATATATATCTTGATAGCGTAGGGTCACATCATATGGGTTGTTGTTGTTGTTTTTTTAAGATCTATTCGTGCCAGATTTCTGATGTGTATTGCTAACTTTAATACCATTAGTTATGCAAGGGGCTGAATAGTGGGATAAAATTTTTGTCACAATGGGTACACGTTTATTTAGGCACTCATGAAAGATTTGCGTTAAAATTTCGAATTATTTAATTTTAGATTTTTTTTTTATTAAAGATATGACTGTAGTTGATTGATGCATCACAAAAGATAACAAGGGAGTACATATTAAAACACGGAATATTATGAAAATAGGTGT
>JAXCGZ010002224.1:75000-82134 GCA_037179515.1 Halocaridina rubra
GCACTCGATGCACCGACCAATCCGCGAGCTACAAATCTCCACACAGTACCAGTAAGACGAGGCCGGTTGCCTATTAGTGAATCTACATCGTATTTAGTTTCACGTGTCATGTACATGTCCTTAGAGAAAAAAGGATGATTAACACTGAAAATCATTAACTTTTTCAATGAACTGGCAAAAATGTCTTCATATCGTCAGTCCTGTGAACAACTTGATTTTATTTATATAATGTTCAAAGGTAAGAATTTGAGCTTCTTGACACGCATAATGATTACTTTCATGATAAGTATCAAATGTTTCTTGATAGCTTTGTGGTATAACCCATAGCGAATCGTTTCAAACAAGTTTATGATCAGACGCTGTTAAACCACAAACCAGCCCCATAAATTTGCAGACAGTAAAAACAATTTTATTTCTAAATTTGCAGAGCGGAATTTTCGTAAAACTCCATTGATTGGATTGGATGGATTCTGTTTACGACATGAACTCCCTTTCCTACTTAGGGCTAGGACGGTTGTTTTCTTACGAAGGACTTATTTTGGCAGATGTAATTGTCACCCTGAGTGTATGCCCTTACTAACCTCAGTCTGTGACGGGGCGCGAACCCTCGACCTGCCGCCTCAGAGTCGCCGACGCTACCATATTGCCACGGATACTCTCATAAAACTCCATTGAATTCCATATAAAATAACTCACCGAGCGAATAATAGATAGATAGCTATATAAATAAATAGATATAGACAGACAGACAGATAGATAGATAGATAGATAGATAGATAGATAGATAGATAGATAGATAGATAGATAGATAGATAGATAGATAGATAGATAGATAGATAGATAGATAGATAGATAGATAGATAGATAGATAGATAGAGAGAGTGAAAAAGAGATAAGAGAGTTTTCAAACTTGTAGGAAAATGTTAGGAACTTTCTACCACAGATCTGTCAGTAACACTAAACTTACCTTTCTAACAAAAGGGAATACATAAATAGATATATAAATATAAGTCAATAAACAAGTACAAAATAAATATATAAACAGGCATATAATTAAATAGATAATAATTATTAATATTAAAAATATGCTTAACTAACCAAATGAATGAATTAAAAAACAAGTAATTAATTGCAGAACTGAATGAAACAAATAAATGTTTAAATCAGATGATAAATAAGTTTATATACGTATAATAAACATAATGAAATGAATTAATATATCAATAAGTTAACAAAGAAACAAATACACAATACATACTATATAAAAATTAGATATATATAAGCATAAAAACACACAAACAAGAATATAAACATATGAATCTTAAAGACATATATTAACTCAATATCAGATGAAGCGGCCAAAAATTCGATCAGGTGCCTATTCTGTGAATGGTTCAGAAAGCATGACATAACATGCCCTCACTAGCAACAACTTTTTTATGAGCTAAAAGAAGAAGAGAAAATACATGGAGAGCAGTAAGCAAAAGAAGGAGGAGGAGGAGGATGTCGCAGTAGTAACAGCTATATTTATGTATTAAGAAAAAATAATACATGGAGGAGGAAAAGGAGGAGGAGGAGAAAAAGGAGGAGGAGGAGAAAAAGGAGGAGGAGGAGAAGGAGAAATATGTCAAAGAGGTCTGACAAAAACAAACCATCCATAATATCAATAACGTTATATATGCAATAAGAAAAAGATAATACATGGATGAGAAAGCACTTGGAGGAGGATTTTTATTAATATAATTAATAAAAATATGAGACAATGGGAGAGATAGCTGATAAAAAGGAGGGAGAGAAAGAAACGCGAGAGGAGAGGAGAGGAAGAGGAGAAGTAGGAAGAAGAGAAGTAAGAAGAGAAAGAGGAGGATATAGAAGAGAAAAAACATAATCATAACACCCATATTAGCAACAACGTCATTAAACCTCCATTAAGGGTCACATTAACACGTTTCCTTTTTAAATCATGATGGAAGTTTTAATTAAAATACTTTGACAAAAAAAAAAAAAAGTGTATTGGACGGGATCGGCCGGCTACCTATGACAAACTCAAAAATTCAAAAACTAAAACCGCCATTTCATGGGTTCATTTTTGCCAAAATCAATAAAACTTGTATTGCATAATTTTGACAAAAGTATATTTGTTTTTAGAGATTATAAAAAATCGCTGCATAAAGTTTTGATGATTTTAAGGTGATTTTACGCGTGTGTGTGTGTGTGTGCATGTGAGTGTGTATGTATGTGTGTGTGTTTGTTTGTATGCATGTATTACCAGGATGAATATTAATTGAAAAGGAAAATGCCCATTAAAACAAGACTGAAATACGAAAATAAATGTTACAACAGTTACATTATTGTTTTTGCAGTCATAATACAGGATGATTTCTCTCTTTCTCTCTCTCTCAAACACACACACACACACACACACACACACACACAGTTTTAAGTACAAATATAATATGTATTACTGAGTACAAAAATGGAACTGATCAAGAGATGGGAGTTACAATCATAGGGCTCTTTCCCGTAAGCACAATATTTAGAAATCAATCATTCTAATTTAACTCTTGTAAATATCTCGAGCAATATAACTACCAGTTATTCTAGTTTATATATATATATATATATATATATATATATATATATATATATATATATATATATATATTATATATAATATATATATATATATATATATAAAACTTCAATAAATTAGAAATCATCATATAACATTTGTACAGAGTCTAGGGATATAAACCATATATCTCATTAACGACCCTGTTGTTGCAGATCTCTCTCTCTCTCTCTCTCTCTCTCTCTCTCTCTCTCTCTCTCTCTCTCTCTCTCTCTCTCTCTCTCTCTCTCTCTCTCTCTCTCTCTCTCTCTCTCTCTCTCTCTCTCTGTGGCTTCTTTATATTCTCTTACTTCATCTTATAGTCACAAATTGCCCTCAATTTGTCTTTCTTATTACCCTCTCATTTGCTATTGTATCTGTTTCATACCAGCAACGATATTTAAGTCTTCACAGTTATCCACGTTTCAATGTGATTATATATATATATATATATATATATATATATATATATATATATATATATATATATATATATATATATATATATATATATATATATATATATATATATATATATATATATATATATATATATATATATATATATACATACATATATATATATATATATATATATATATATATATATATATATATATATATATATATATATATATATATTTAAACTCCAAGCACAACTTTAACAAGCTGACTGAAGAATGATAGAAGCAATACTTGCATTCATTGCTTATAATCTGCTGTAATAGCTCGGTTGGTTAAATCAACATGATTTTGTAGCTTGTGATGTGAGGTCGAGTCCCTGGATCTTCAAAAAGAAATGTCGTTAATATCACAGTTTTATTGTGAATATATGTCCATAAACTCCTAGTACAACTGTAACAAGTTGATTAAAGAATGACGGGAGCAATGCTTGCATGTACTAACTGTGCTATTATATGTAAATATTCATCTGCTGTAATAGTTTGGTTGGTAAGACAGCATTATTCTGTATCCATCAATGCTAGTGCAACATATATACTTAAATTTCACTTATAACGTTAACAAGTTTATTAAAGAACTATGAAAGCAATGCTTGCTTGTTACTGGCTATGCTATGATAAGCAGATCTTGGTTAAGGGATCATTACTTTGTAGCTTGCAATGCAAGTTCGATTTCCTCGATATGCTAAAAGAAAGTTTCATGAATAATAGTGTGCATATCTGGCAAACTATCTATATATCTATCTATTTCTCTCTCTCTCTCTCTCTCTCTCTCTCTATATATATATATATATATATATATATATATATATATATATATATATATATATATATATATATATATATATATATATATATATATATATATATATATATATATGTATATATGTATATATATATATATATATATATATATATAATATATATATATATACATATATATATAAATATATATATATATATATATATATATATATATATATATATATATATATATATATATATATATATATATATATATATATATAAAGGCCATATTCCCTGAAGCTAAAAGGGTGGCCACATCAGCACCAAGTACAAACCAACAGATTTTTATCATACTTAATGTATACTCATGCCTTCAATTAGTAATCTTATATCAAGGGAATAAAATTTCATTGAGCAAAGGATTATCAACACTATGATCTCCTATCCCTAGGTGGATGGTGCAATTGCTTCCATCAATGGCATCCCACTTCTGCTGATGTGCGTATCTTCTGAAAAAACGCCACTTTGTTGCAGGTGAAAAGCTAAGATTCTGGCCAAACCCTATTAGCACCAAGTTTCTGGAATTAGAATTACTGACGATACTATGATCATGAAAGTAATATTGATAGATAGATTACGTTAATGTCATTTCAACCTTCTTTTTATGACTAATTGACAGGGACTGGAATATGGCAGACGCCACTGCACTCCCTTCCACCTACCTTATATAACTAATTAGCAGGGTTTAGGTTATGACAGTAGTCATTCTTTCTCAGATCACATTCATTAACATGCTAGTTGGTGGGGATTAACAGACGACAAACATCCCTCCTGCTTCTTCCAAATTCAATTATATCACTATTAAGTAGTGTCTAGGAGATGACAAACTCTCTTACTACAGTCTTTGCCACAAGATAGATGTGACTAAGCAAATGTTTAATGCTTTTTTGTCAAAGAAAGAGGCTGGCTCGAGCAGAGATCATTTAGTAAGGAAGGCCAACTTTTAACTCGTGAAACCACGGAAGACCTTCTAAACGAATGAAGGAAATTAATTTTGTTAGTTCAGTATTTACCGGTTAATATCCAGTCACTGGGGAAGTAAGCCTGCTAAACTCGGCTCCGGTCTTAGGCTAAGATAACTGGAAAGGGTTGTTGGCATGTAGGGAATCCGGCCGAAGAACTCTAAGCCATAGCAACATTGGTCTCCATGAGGATGGTAAGAAACAGCAGCCCAGTATGATTTTGAAAAAACTACCAATAAAGAAGATAGGAATCTTTATTCAATCTTATTAAACTAGATACTAAAACACTTGCAACTGATTTGCAAATACGGGGAATACTCAGGAGTATATTCACTGCTATTGTTCATATGCACCATATTTATGGTAGCTGACTGGATACAGGGCATGTCTCCCCGCCAGGACGTCTCAAGATCAACTCGTCAAGGTGGCCCGTAGAGTTGTCTCTTGGTCAGAATTATTACAGGCGGTAATTAGTTGAAGGTAGTTGGGTTGTATTCTAACCTAATTTCTCATAAGGTTATTTTTTACAAGTCCCGAATTTAACATCACAAGGTGACATAACCTTCTTATCTACTCTCCCCCTTTCAACGTCTTCTTCCATTTCCTACTTTTCCTTCTCCTCTTTCTTCCTAAGTAGTTCCTCAACCTCTTCCTTCTTTCCAATTTTTCTTCTTCCCTCTTTCTTCCACTTCTTCTTCCCTCTCTAAGCCTTCATACCCATTCCCCTCTCCATTTCATATCAAACACACCAATTCCACTCCGTTAGTCTCATGTCGCTCGTGCTATGTACTTTTACGCATTCATAAATTTGCCTCATCAACTAATTTTTTTTTTATGAAACATTAATAAAAAAAAGAAATTCATTTATGCACATACAAATATGCCCACACACATTAAAAGAGATAGAGAACTTCCAAAAGACCTAAACAGTTTGCATGCGGGATCAGACAAGAAGCTGATAAAATTCAGTGCATCAAAATGTAACGTAATGAGAACGAGGAAGCGTTCAAGAATGACTATGTTTGGGTATCCAATAGCAGGGTCCGAACTTCAAGTATATGCAAGCGAAAGAGATCTAGGAGTGAATGTATCAGTGTATATGTCTTCTGAAATGCATATATAAAGGTACACTGAAGGCAGCAAACCACATTCTTAGCAAACATAAGGTTGGCCTTCAGCCACAAGGAAGAAGAAATGTTCAGACATTTTTACATGACTTATGTGAGGCCTTAGTTTGAATATGCCACAACCTTCTGGATACCGCACTTAAAACAATATATGACCAAATTTAAGAAAGTTCAAGGACATGCTGTGAATATGGTGACCGAGATACGTAACCTCAATTATGAGGAAGGGCTGAAAGAGTCAGACTCATACCAAAAGAAACTAGGAAGAAAGAGGCGGTCCATGGAAACGGATTTTTAATTCCTCCATGGTATTGAGAGAGTGGACAGTTAGCGATACTTTGATATGAGTAACTCTAACATTAGAGGCCATATCTTGAAGTTTTCTTAGAAAATTTCTCTGGAGAAAGTAAGGAAGTACTTTGTCAATGTAAAAGTAGCTGATACTTGAAATTCGCTAAGGAAGGAAACAGTAAATGCAATAACACCTTCATAGTTAAAAAAAAAAAAAAAAAAAAAAGATATCTAAGGTGTAGTCAAAGAGTAAAACATGAAAGCGAGAGGAGAAGAGGAGTTACAACTACAGGGTTCTTTTCCGTGACCACAATTAGGTAAAACCATTAATGTACACTAATAATTAATAATAATATAGGCGAACAACTGCATAAATGACCAACAATATAATCATAAAATAAAATATAAGATTACATAAATAAATTAATAACACAAAAATAATCAAACATTCAAGTAAACTAATCAAATGAAATATAAAGAAATTAACAAACAAACAAGTAAATTTATTAACATACCTACCAAAAATGCCACACAAAAGTAATGATACTTGAGCGACTGCAAAGAAAAAAATACATTAGAACAAATCAATTTACGCTCCAAGTTAGGTGTTATGCAATTTGCACTGGCCCTTGACAAATGCCATGAAATTCTCTCTTTGAGGGAAGCAAATGAAATTTTGCAATTCTTCGTCTATGTTACAATATTAAAATAGAAATGCAATTAACATACTTCAAGATCTCTTTAATTACTTTTATTGGTTTGTCTTTACTCTTGTTGCCCATTTACATTCTATTTAATTATAGCATTTATTCATCTTATCCATTTACTTATTACTTGCTTGTGATAATGATTCTCCATTTCTTTCTTTTCAAGGT
>JAXCGZ010002225.1:7500-12500 GCA_037179515.1 Halocaridina rubra
TATATATATATATATATATATATATATATATATATATATATATATATAAGAAACAAAAGCAACACAGATGAAAACAAAAGCAAATGAAAAAATAATTAAGAAGAGTAAAAGTATATGTAGCATTTCTATGTTAAATGGTGAAGGCTTTTAGTATTCATATATCCAAATAATCTTGCAAAACTTACCAATGAAAGAGAGAGAGAGAGAGAGAGAGAGAGAGAGAGAGAGAGAGAGAGAGAGAGAGAGAGAGAGAGAGAGAGAGAGAGAGAGAGAGAGAGAGAGAGAGAGAGAGAGAATTTCTGTAAAAACAAGAGTAAATATAAAACAAAAAAATAATTGAGAAAAACACCCAAGCATCGAATTTCCTATATAGGAGGAGACAAAGCCAAAATGGTAACACAAAATCTAAAATAAAACTTCAATGAAGAAACCCAGTGAGAAAGGGGGAGGGGGGAATTCAAGGTAAAGCAACTCGTGAAGCGTCCGACCGAGAAGCTATTTTTAAAAGTTTGATGAAAACGAGGAGGGGGGAACAGAGTGGGTGGAGAGGAAGACGAAAGGCTGGAAATGAATGAGCGAGTGTGCAGAGAGGCCTCTGTTCTCACCTTCAGGAAAAATTATGGTGTGGTGAAAAGATACAGAGAAAAAAACAGGCATTTAGGCCTTTTGACACTCATGCACGCGCGCGCGCACACACAGGAGAGAGAGAGAGAGAGAGAGAGAGAGAGAGAGAGAGAGAGAGAGAGAGAGAGAGAGAGAGAGAGAGAGAGAGAGAGAGAGAGAGAACTTTGAAAGCTTCATTTAATAAGGATTCGAGATTATGAAGTGATTACGATAAATTGCTCTTAAATGCTTGTTTGATCTCACCTGACAAGCGGTTAGAAAGTAGCGACTACATTGCATGCAAATTTGATATAGACTGATGTAATGTAGCTAATGAAAATTATTCTACAAGTTTGATGAACTCAGTAATGGAAAATAAATATAAAATCGAAACTTACAATAATCACATTCAAATAGCTTGTGTGGTACAAAAGTTTGACTTATTTTTGTTCATAAGAGGCTAAATGCACAAACATAGTTAACCCAACAGCTTAAGACTTGGCCTTGCTTCTCGTGGCTTAAGAGCATTTTTCAACTTTTGCCGTTTTGGTACGAATGATTAGCTCAATTACGACTGTATCCTCTGTTCGCTTAGGTAACGAAATTCTTAGATGTTTAAGTCTTCCTATTGCAATTTTATAATATTTTCGTTAAGAATCTGCTGGCTAATGATTTGCTAATGCATTTTATTCTCTGATCAGCTGTGGCATGTATTATATCTTAGTGAAGCCGAAGCTAGTAAATATTAGCATGAGACGATCATACTCATACGTCTTTGGTGTGGTATACCTGCGATAAATGCAATGGAAACGAAGATTTTTGACATATACCGTAAGGTTTTGCTGTCTCGTTATGACGTCTCTCCCCCCCCCCCCCTTGTCCAACGACAACCATAAGACCGTTCTCTGCTGCTGCTGCTGCTGCTGCTGCCACTGCCCAAAAATTCAGTCATCAGCAATGTCTTTTAAGTCCCTCTTGTCCTGAGCATCAAGTCTCTTGGGCATGAACCACGCGAGACCAATTTTGGTCCCAAACGTGTCTCTCATGTAGACTCAGTCTGCCTTAAACTCCCTCGTGTTTTTACTTCTTTGTTACATGAGAACGTCCCTCTGGGACGGGTCCATTCATATCACACTCCCGCTGACCTATTTTCACCTTTACTGAGCTTCGCCAAACGAGCTAAATTGCGTTAGTGTTGGTGGTAGCATATTGGTCTATGTGAAGCCGAGGGGTTGCGTGGCTGTTCCGGCGAGCCCCCAGTCTCTAGGGAGCCGTGTGGCCCGCTTCGGCACCGAAGGAAAAGGGAGGAGAACCTCCTTTTGCCTCATCGTCCAATTCCTCTTCGCCAGCTCTCTTCCTTTCATCCACTATATAATAATTCCTTAACGTTATCAGCTTTAAACCAGCCTTTCTCGTCGGTATTTAAAAATTGGAAACCATGAAAGGGAGAAAAATCTTTGACCGAGGTTGGTTTCCAGATCCTCTCGGCACTTATCCAAAAGGCATAACCTGTGATGGCCTATGTTTATACATGGTCTGCTGCTGCTGGCCATATCTTTCCCTCGTATCAACACTGCATTAACAGTGGATGAACCCTTGGTTCAACTTTCATCCGTGTGTGCAACTAACATTTTCCCTTCATCAGAATCAACCAGCCTTGCGAGACTTCACATCACAAAACACAATTTATCTTCATGACTAAGCATATCAAGTGGGAGGGGGGCGGGAGGGCAATGGGGAATCTTGAAGGTCTCATATAAAACTAATGCTAATAATAATGATGATGATGACTTTCTTTCATGAGTGATGCTTGTGGTATTAACTCCACTGCTATGAGATTTCTTAGTAGTCAACAACTTTTCTACTCGTATGAGAAAAATCCAAGATAAATCTGAGTGTTATTTCTCTAATGCAGAAAATGAAAATGGATACACAAACCGCCTAATTTTACACAGTTTAAATTTCTCTAGACATTCAACAATCATATTCTTCAGCATACTCTAAAATTAAAACAGCAACTTGATTATTTGTTGTTTTAACATATTGACAGATGACTTAATGAGAGCAATAGTCAGTGTGAGTGAATTTGTACATTTTGAGTTGGAGCTGATGACCACAAAAATACAAGTACTGAATATAAACGTGTAACGGCGAATGTATTGTACAAAAATAAATATACTATATAGAAATAAATGGAATGAGAGAGAGAGGAGAGAGGAGAGAGAGAGAGAGAGAGAGAGAGAGAGAGAGAGAGAGAGAGAGAGAGAGAGAGAGAGAGAGAGAGAGAGAGAGAGAGAGAGAGAGAGAGAGAGAGAGTCATTAAGAAACGTTATGGGATGCATCTCTTTTACAGCTTAGTTGGAAAGGCCGGAGAGGATGAGTTGCAAAAGGCCGTGGCGAGCCAACTCCATGTTCCCTGTCCATAAAGAAAATCCGTTTCTCATAAAATGTAAGACTGGACAGTGGAAAATTAAGATACTGATCATGGAGACGTAAAAATTGTTGAGACTGTAAGTGAAACAGGCGTCATCTGCAAATACAAGTGAAAATATTGAAGTTTCTGTTTTGTTTTAGTCTGGCACCGGACTGCTATGAAAAAAGCCCAGGCTTAGGTAATGGAAAATTTCAGTTAACAATGTTTTGTAGGTGATTTGAATCATGTTTAATCCATAAAATATCATAAAAAAAAAAATTCCCCTATCCTTAAATGACTATTGAATTATGGGTGTTTTTTTGCAGTTTGTTTCTTTGTCAATATATGCTTCTTAAAATTGTTGCCCAATTTCTTTCTCATCCAATGTCTTTCTTTCACCAATACTTTTCTTAGATGTATCCTCCGGTATTGTCAATACCTACCCCTTACACTCTTGATTTCCACCCTGGCCAGAGTTTTTGTTTAGTTCCCCTCATCCCCTTTCTCTCTCTCTCTCTCTCTCTCTCTCTCTCTCTCTCTCTCTCTCTCTCTCTCTCTCTCTCTCTCTCTCTCTCTCTCTCTCTCAACGTTCCCTCTCTACCTAATTCTCAAGAGAGATTCTCGCTTCACTTACGCCACCAGGCGCAACTTGCCTCTTTACCGACACTGATTCTTTGAAACATCTTATCCAATATCATTTACTCTTCCTTTACGATTTTTAAGAATTTGCGAAAATACTTTTAAAGTTTTTTGTAATTATCATGAAGGAAGAATTTGCAAGATTTTTTAATTTTTTTTTTATTTACATCTCTGGCCCTCATCTCTAGGATCAACCTTTTGTATGTTTTTCATTTTTTTTCAGATTCCAATGATTTTATCTCTGACCTAAGAATAGTTTTACTTAAAAACACTGTAACAAAATTTACAGTATTTAAGATGTATCTTCGCATATTACTCAGTCTAATAAAACTATACAGTAAAATAATTTATGTATTTGACGACATGCAATGTATGTTAATTTCTTAAGGTTACCTTACAAAATACGTTAATAACGCTCATATCTACGCACACACTTCATTAAGAGTGCCGAATATTATTATTTCTTTCTATCTCTATCAGAAAATTAAATCAGCATATAAAAATATATCTATCGTACGCTATTAATGAGCTGTAACGAAATATATGAAGTGTTTAAATATAAGTAAATACTAGAGAAACATTCAACAATCTCTCTCTCTCTCTCTCTCTCTCTCTCTCTCTCTCTCTCTCTCTCTCTCTCTCTCTCTCTCTCTCTCTCTCTCTCTCTCTCCTCTCTCTCTCTCGCTCTCTCTTACACCCACCATAATTGCATTCATTATGTATGTAAATGTAATCACTCTTTCGCCAAAGAGCAAGGAAGGGTTTAGGATGACAAATCTAAAGCATGCGGCAATAAATGCGAGTTTTTCTTATTCATGCAAGAGCTTTAAGACGGCCATTTTATGGTTTTATCGATACTCGAACACTGAAAACCTGTTCCATCATCGACTCCATACATCTAATTCTGGTCTTCCAGAATAAGCTGTAATGACAGTGGTTACCTATCACACGAAGGACCCCATTACCCTCTCTTTATCTAAACGCGGCTCTGGCGAAGTGAAGCAGCAAACCTCAACTCCTTGAGATGAATGGAAGACCGTCTGAATAGACAGACAAGCGCCAGACGATCGATCACTTCGATATTTTATATATGGATTTTTATGCAAATTCAGGTGATTTCTCTATACGAATATTATGTTGGATGATGAAAAGCACCTCCTCGTCAAACAATCCAGGACGGAACATACGTATCCAGACAATAAAGTCACAGGAAAAAAGCTCATGGGTAAAAAAAATGGTAAAAAGAAAAGTCTAACCTAACCTAACTAACCTAACCTGTGAATTTTTACCTGTGACTTTATTACTGACCATGTTAAATACAGGGTAACGTTTTTTTTTTTCTTAG
>JAXCGZ010002225.1:15000-17500 GCA_037179515.1 Halocaridina rubra
GCACATCAACTCTTCGGAAAACTCTTTCCTAATAAAAAAATCACATCTGGCGAAGAGATTTGTTACTTCTATAGGAGAAACTATGCATTAGAAAAGACGAAAGCTATTTATGATTTTGGCTTAAAATCGCTTATCCTCAACTAAAAATAAAAAGAAGAAGAAATTCGGTCCGAGCTAAGGATGGATTTTACGTTACTACAACTGATAAAGAGTGGTCTGCAGTGCACAGAGGGAACCAACCTCAACAGAGGCTGAAAAAAAGGTGTTTGGGAAGGAACAAGGGAAAGAGGGTTAATTCTGTAGTGCTCGTGATTTCGTTTAATAATAAGCAGGTTAAGAGTTATCCCCCAGCCGTAATTGCATAATCACGGGGCGTAATTGTGGTGGTGGTGATTATCTGGTCTGAGTGTGAGTGAACACTCTCATAACGATCTCTCATTGGTCAGGTGAAGCATGGAAAGCTTCCAAAAGCCAGACAGGATAAGACTAGAATATTTTTAGACTATTTCTTACATTCTTCCTTGTTTTGAACATTCTAGTGCTATTATTTCATTTCTAAAAATCAAAATAATAGTAAACAATGAACAACAATGAATGCAATTAAATTTCCTAATCTTTTTTTTCAGTGATTAAACTGTTGTTTACCCTTTATGTGTCTCTATGAATCCCTTTATGTGACTCTATGAGTCCCCAATTATGGGAGAGGGCACAGATAACTTGGAGCAGAGGCATTAAGACTGGTTGCCCTTCCTAACGCCACGCTGTGGGCTTCATTGCGTGTCTGTCATTTCCTTAGTCAAATGCTCCGAATACTTTTTTCTGGAGTGAGTGATCATTGATGGTAGTAAAGAGATACAGGAAGTGCTTTTATTTATATAACCCACATGATGTCTGTAGCCCACTCAATAACTGTACCTTACTTGAAGTATTATATCGTTTAAGAGATGTTGTGTAAGTAACAATAACATTTTAGTAATTGTATATGACAATTTGATTGTAATCAGTATGTTTCGAAAGCTCGAACTAAATATTAGTTCAAATACCTTTCATAACTCATTTCATAAATCGTCAATACTTCATTATCTATCGTTAAATCATTACGAATTATAGATATAGTTATTGACAAAATGCAAATAATCACGTCTTTTTTGTACAAAAAATCTAAATCGTTCTTACAAAATTCTATTTAAAGAAATTAAAGGCAGTAAAAAATGATGAGCGACCTTCTATCTAAATGTCAAGAGGCAGGAATGATGATGAAGGCGAAGCAACCTCAACAGAGCGCATCAAGTTGTGCACAGATCGAAGTGGAAATGTGGCATTAAAATGACATTTAGAATACAGAAAATAGATTCTTTTTAGTTATATTTTCACTTTTTTTTTTTTATTAAATTCACTTCTCTGTTTGTGTTAAGTTTTTAATGTTCATAATTTCAATGATACCTATTTTTCATCCGTCTGTTGTATTCAACAAAGATATAGAACATTAATTATACTGTCGTTACATCATCATTGTTTGTAAATATTAAGAACAAATAAAGTGAACAAATATAATGTAAGAACTCAAGTGCTTATTGCACGATCGTAGTGAAAAAGTATTTGTAAACTACATGAGGATATATTTATAAGAATAAACGAAGATGAATAGATAAACAGATATATAAATAAGTTACTGTCGTCGAACCTCGGGTCAACTAGCAGGAATTTTTCCTGCAAGAACTGGAAGAGTTAAGCAACATGTCGTTAATACCTTTTGGATAATGTTTAACTTACCTGGTCTTTCTCAATGAATCCTAAGAAGGCCGTTCGTTCGATTTCGATGGGCTGTCCTGCCCGGTCATAGAGGGCTATGACGAAGTGGAAGAAGTTGGACTTCCGTAGATTGCTCGGGGGCTGCTTCTCAAAGTGAGCCCTACCCAGACCCACACTGAAAAACACACAAAGAGAAAAATATATAAAACTTCTACATAATTAGCGAATCTATATTTAATACTCCGTTTAACATAGGATGAAGTCATGAAATTTTACAGCAGGAAAGTAAAGTAGCTACGGTTGTCGGGTTTCATGGTAAAAAACCTTACCCATTTTGCCTGTGGTTAACCCAAACGGTGTGTGGTGATGGTGGGGAAAAATTGTAATGAACGCTTAATTTTGCTAAGTTATTGGGGTGACTTACCTACTGTGTGTGCTTTGACTTGACCCCCCTACGAGGAGAATTGCTACTATTGAGTATGTATGAATTAAATTTCTAGATATCTTATATGCCACGACAATGTGCTATTACTCTACCAGAGCAGTAATGATATTTGCGAGTATTACATTTAGTATTAGATAAAACAATAATCCACCCTTTAACGCCTATTTTAAGGGATCTAGACACGAGTTATATCAAAGCACAATTAGTATTGTGCAAACGCAAGTAGATGTAAAAGCAATTTAATGAAGAAGTCATACCAGCAAGGTCATACAAGAACCTTCAATACAATTAATCACGGATGGG
>JAXCGZ010002225.1:22500-30000 GCA_037179515.1 Halocaridina rubra
TAATGCTGGCAGACTGAATGAAGGAGTGAATGGGGAGTTGCTTGAAGAAGTTGAGTTTTAAGTATCTGGGATAGCATGTATGAAGGAGTGGACGAGTGGATACGGAGATAAGTCATAGAGTGAAGGAAGGAAGTAAATGTCTAAGTGGCATGAAATGTGTAATGATAAATAGATATTTGGGAATGAAGGCAAAGAGAAGGATATATGAAGGTGCGATTGTACCGACACCATTGTATGGAGCAAAAACTTGGAATACAAGAGATAATGAAAGGGACAAGTTGTATGTAATGGAGATGAGGTGTTAGAGAAGTATGACTGGTATAATTAGAACAGATAGAGTAAGAAATGAGGATGTCAAGTAGAGAACGGCTGTTGAAAGGAAGCTGTTGGATAGGTTAGATGAGAGAGTGGTGAGTTGGTTTGGACACATGTAAAGGATGAGTGATGAACGAATAGTGAAGAGAGTGTGGAGTGCAGAAGTGATGGGAGTTAGGTCAAGAGGGAGACTTAGAATGAAATGGATGGGTGGCATGAAAAGGGTACTGAATACACGCGGAAAGTCAGTGGAGCAGGGAAGAGTGCGTGCAAGAGATAGGAATGAGTGGAGGAAGATTGTGAATAGATGACACGGGCAAAAGGGATTTCTCGCACCTGCTAGCTCAGTGAACTGCGATGGACGGGGGTGAGGAGGGATGCTATGTGATGAAGCTGTGGGGATAAGCCATCTGCGGCTGTCGGGTCTCATTGTAGAATAACTTTGCCCGCCTACCTTGTGGATGACTCAAGCAGGGTGGAAGGGGGGAAAACGTGGCAACCCTTTATTCCCAAGGAACTAAGAGGAGTGGTTGAGGTATGTGTGGATCGATGAGAATGGGTGTTTCTTGGCTCGGCCACCTCCCTTACAAGGGGGAATGAAGCCATGTGTATATGTCTATATGTATGGTTGGAACAGCTATTGACCTAACATCTCGCAACAATTACTGGGTAATTTTGATATTTTTTGTTAGATATAACAGTTTAAATGAATAATTATCCAAAATATTTTCAACTACTTGTAATTACTTCATTGCATTACTGGATTGCGATAAAAAATATAAACAAACTTAAACCTGCATCATCTCACACAAACTATCTTTAGAACGAAATTGTTCTGCGCAAAGCATGTTACATCATGTCCAAACTTGATGAAGTTCGCTAAAAGTAAAACATTGTCAGATTTTTCAACTTAAAACCAGTGAAACAAGCTTAAAATATGCTTGAGTTTAATTATTGAAAATTTTCATCTTTTTCCATTTTAGGAAATTCCAAAACATTTTTTCTCTCATTATATAAGGTTCGGTTAGGTTACATAAGAAAATTTGCCAATAATATGAAGGGTTGTCTCACGAATTAATTTCAAATTAGGTTAGCTTATTTGACATAGTTACACAACTTATAACGGTTATTATACTTGCCTCTCTAACTGCGGAGCTTCAAGAACAGTGATTTCATAATTGGTTTTACTGCCTCCAAGAGATCCTATGACAGGTAAAAGGTTTTGGAAATTGTGGTACTGATCAGACATTGTATCACTTTTACTTCAAAACCACAGTGTAAAAATAAAAGACAAAGCCAAAAGTCACACAGGATATATATATAAAAAAAACAAAGCTAAAAGTCACACAAGATGTAGTAGCACTAAAATCTCACTTTAAATATTTATCTGACTGGTCAACACATTCACCACACATGACACTTTCAACTCTCAAGAAAGACTGACCTCATTAAATGGCAAATACGAATGTGTGGATGAAAGCCCCTCCATGCCCCACCCCTAAGCAATTTTCTTCTTTACCTAAAATATCTAATCCAACCCTTTATCTGCTTTAGGCCCCGCCTAGTTTCCCCCAAGTGGTCTTCTTCAGGTAAGTGTAAATGAGGAGCCCAAACTCAATAAGATAAAGTTTTAACTGTTATCCGCTACATTCTTTTTCCTTTATCATTAGTAACATGAGAATTGCGGAGCAAAACGTTTTTGATTATCGAAGTCTAAGTTCACGTCGACAGCGTCACCATAAAAATAGCACAGCTAATGATGTACTTACTCTACCTGCTGAGTTTACAGGCACTGCAACGAGAAGGGCAACACAAGTTTAATCCTTATTCTCTAGAGCTTCTGGTGAAAAGAAATCTTACAAGTCATCTGAAGTAACTGAATTTGGGACACTCTTTATCAAGAATTTAACTTGTATGAAAATAAAAGTACTTCTTTCAGAACTAGTTAGTACACATTTATTAGAAAAACATACATCAATTAAGAGATGAAAGGACAAAGATATCGGTGCTTGAGAAATATCATTCCTATCTCTTCAAAATATAGTTTCTCTTGCACTGACTCAATAAAAAATCAACCTAATATTTTTTAAGAGTTAAGAAACACATCAACACCACAGAAAGAAGTATTATAAGCACTGAAAAGGAGAGGTCTCCGTTTAAAAAAAAAAAATGATTAAACATAAAGGACTCAAACATTCAAAATCCAGACTAACAAACAAAAATCCAGAAAGTTAAATAGAAGTTACTATAGGTATATAGTGGCGAAGGGGGGGGGGTGTAAGAGGTATATCGACTCCCTCCCGAGGACTAAGTGTTTGGGGGAGGCGGAGGAATGTAATTATAAGGATACGCATTTTTTTTTCCATTAATAGGATTTTTTATTCTGTCTCTTCAATAACAGAAATAGAAAGGCAAAATTGACGCAAATTGAAAATATTAGTGATAAAGAAATTACTAAATTAAAAGACATTAGACTTTAATTAAAGTTAATTAAGATATGCATCTAAAGAGTAATATCATAATTAATATAAATTCTGAAATTTATAAATATATGCTAAGCTTATAATTTCGTCAATTCAGAGATAATATCCAGTACAAATTTATAATTTCCATATGAATTGTCAAGTGTTTATCTATTTTGGGAAGAATGAATTCAATTTTTATACCCTCTGTTTCCAGTAAGAGGCGACTAAAGAGGATATTTAGGTTGGTAAGGGAGATTAAATATCCTCCTAGTATTTGTATTGCAAGACAAGAATGAAAGGCATAAGCAACGGGAAGGGAAGACCTATTCTCTCTCTCTCTCTCTCTCTCTCTCTCTCTCTCTCTCTCTCTCTCTCTCTCTCTCTCTCTCTCTCTCTCTCTCTCTCTCTCTCTCTCTCTCTCTCTCTCTCTCTCTCTCTCTCTCTTTGAATTCCCTTTTTAACCTCAATAAAATTGACAGAGAAGCTGAGAAGAGGTGTGATATGGTGAAGTCTAAGAGGCAAAGATTTCTTTTCTATTGTGTTAAAACAGCCCTATACCAATCTCGGCCAGTTATGACATTATATTTCAATAGACAATTTAATAAAAAGACGGCTAAAAAGTATACGAAAAACATTAAGAGTACCAAAGGATGTATTCATAAACCTTCATATATGTACACGTGTTGACGATGAGTTAGGTAAACAGACTTAGAGAGAGTATGCACGGAAGATATGAACAAAAATGTGAATAAGCATCATCATGAAATGAGGCTTGCTACCTTCATTAATATTTCATCTATTTCCACAGGGATAGGACATAAAAATCGATAACAGATCGATAACAACCCCATAAAGAAGCGTCACAACGTGATAAAGTCCTATGGAGTCAACTGATTACACTGACAAATATCAACAGTTTTGGCAAGTCACTGAAAGAGAGAATATGACATCATGCTTTAATTACCTACATTAATAATGCAATGTGATTTGAAATCAATTCTTGAACTTTAGTGTCTTAGTTATCACTACTACTAATACTAATATAATTATTATTCCTATTATTACAATTATTATTATTATTATTACAATTATTGTTATTATTATTATTATTATTATTATTATTATTATTATTATTATTATTATTATTATTATTATTATTATTGTTGTTGTTGTTTTTGGCATTATTATTATTATTTAGAACATCAAATAATGTTAATTTCCACTATCATAGCTCGATAATATCCCTCTCTCTCTCTCTCTCTCTCTCTCTCTCTCTCTCTCTCTCTCTCTCTCTCTCTCTCTCTCTCTCTCTCTCTTTGCTAGTTCACCCAGTACAATGGTATCCTTGTTACGAAAAGGTTTACAACAAGCGTTAACATTGTAAGCAGAGAGGCAAGCAGCCACGCGCATATTATGCTCTTCACGACCTCTTGGATGCAACTTTTTTACAATCCTTTTTGCTTCAACTCTCGTGCAACTGAAACGTTAACAGTAAAGATATACTTTATAATAATAAATATTTATAATAATAATAATAATAATAATAATAATAATAATAATAATAATAATAATAATAATAATAATAATAATAATAATAATAATAATACAAATATTAATAAAAACAATAATAATAATAATATTAATAAAACAACAACAATAATAATAATAATAATAATAATAATAATAATAATAATAATAACAATAAAGAAAACAATATTATTATTATTATTATTAATGATGATGATGATGATGATGGTTGTTGTTGTTTGTGTTGTTGTTATTATTATTATTATCATCATCATTATTATTGTCATCATCATCATCATCATTATTATTATTATCATTATTATCATTATTATTATTATTATTATTATTATTATTATTATTATTATTATTATTATTATTATTATTATTATTTTTATTATTATTATTATTATTATTATTATTATTATTATTATTATTATTATTATTATTATTATTACAATTATCATTATTATTATTATTATTATTATTATTATTATTATTATTATTATTATTATTATTATTATTATCATTATTATTATTATTATTATTATTATTATTATTATTATTATTATTATTATTAATATTATATAATAATGATAATAATAATAATAATTATTATATAATGATTAGTAACACCCAGAACATTAAGTAGCCCTTTAAGTTGTTAGGTTAGGTAAGGTCGTTATCTAACAACTAACGGGGGTTATTTAATGTTCTGTGGGTTGGTCATCTTTTCCTGATTCGTCATTATTATAGCTATCGTTGCTACCATCATCAAAATGGCATAACATATTGAACATACATACTATTTAACATGTATTAAAATGGAGTTTTTCTTTTCACTAATCTATTTGAGATACCCAGAAGGATCATTTGCCTATGACGGGGAGGATCAACAAGGAACTAGCAATAACAGAAACAACTATTACAACAAAAACAACAACGACAATAGCAACAGTAACAAAAACAACAATAGCGAGAGTAAAATTTTATCTCTGACCTCTCTTTATCCGATCTGACCTCTTTCCTAGATCGATAATGATAAGTGCTCTCAATTAGCGGTTCAAAATAACCGGATATGAGACATTAAATGCATATGCGACTGATTGCGAATATTTTCTGTAGCTGAGATATAGATACTGAAAAGCGTACAAGATAATCGACACTGTTTCACTGTCTCTTTCCATTCAGTTTTCAGTCATACTCTCTCTCTCTCTCTCTCTCTCTCTCTCTCTCTCTCTCTCTCTCTCTCTCTCTCTCTATATATATATATATATATATATATATATATATATATATATATATATATATGTATATATATGTATGTAAATATGTATGTATGTATGTATGTATGTATGTATGTATGTATGTATGTATGTATGTATGTATGTATGTATGTATGTATGTATGTTTCCACAGAGATGTTTATACATGAAATATCAACACCAAATTCATATGTTTATAATCTGCTTAAGTACAGATTTGATGCTAATTGTTCTTTATACTAATACCCAGTGAGGCCCAAAAGGAATTACTTTGGTGTTAAGATTAGAGAGAGAGAGAGGGAGGCCTGGGGGGAGGGGTGAATCATCAAAGGCCAATTTTTATTTAATAAGAACAGCATTAAGATATTGATGATAATACAAATGAATTATATACATGACTAATTTTTAAGATTTGTGTATTCCTATTTTTTAGCGAATCCTTGCTGTTCTGAACCACACTTCAAGCCTATCATGCCATAATTCATCTGCTGAACTCATATATAGCAATAATAATGATAATAATAATGATGATGATAATGATGATTATAATAATAATAATAATAATAATAATAATAATAATAATAATAATAATAATTTAAATAATAATAATAATAATAATAATAATAATAATAATAATAATAATAATAATAATAATAATAATAATAATAATAATATAGCGATAATGAAAATAAAAGTGATAAGTATTATTATTATCATTATTATTATTATTATTATTATTATTATTATTATTATTATTATTGTTATTATTATTATTATTATCATTATTATTATTATTATTATTATTATTATTATTATTATTATTATTATTATTATTATTATTATTATTATTATTATAATTACTATTATTGTCATTATTGTCATTATTATTATTATTATTATTATTATTATTATTATTATTATTATTATTATTATTATTATTATTATTATTATTATCATTATTGTTATTATTATTGTCGTTATTATCCACGGCAGTAGTAGTAGTATTAGTAGCAGTAGTAAAGGTAGTAGTAGCATTGATATTAGTAGTAAGCGTGTAATTATAGCTACGTTAATGTTATGCAGGCATTTGTTCATGCATCTTTTTTGTAGATTGCAATATTCACATTAGTTCTTCAGTAATGGTGCTTTTCTTATACCTAAATCTACACCGAATATTCTGGGGCATTCCTTATACATCTCTTAACATCCCTTCACATATGACAAGTCACAACACTCCCCATCTGCGTTTCTCTTTGCGTTCTTTCTCATCTTTTCTTGGTGCCTTTGCCAGATAAAGCTAATTATCTTGGCCAGTCCTAGTGTCACACTCATAAGAAAAAGAAGAATCCCACCTTAATCCTTTGGTATATACATACACATGCGAGTATAAACACTACTCCGTTACTGATCAGAACTCATCTTCCTTATCATTCGTGAGCCTCCTCCAGAGCATTAAACAGGTACAGACTGTTAAAACCACAAACACAAAAGGAGAGTGAATACTCATTCCCGGATTAGGAAGTGGATTCTACTACAAGTACCTGTTTGGGAAAACATCTTACCAGTCGCTCTTTTCATAAAGGCATTCCTTACAATTCGAAAGGATGGTTATAATATATAAGATCTTGCTTTGGTATAGTAGAATTCTTCGATCGTCGAGGCATCCTATGACTAAATTTATGCAGTTTCGGTGTTAAATATAATTGACACCATAGAAGAATGTTAGGATGTATGTTTATATAACACTTACTGGAAACTCTGAAGAATGATAAAAAAAAAAAAAAATCCAGTGTTTCTATTTCAGAAATTCTAAGTTCAGTTCAAAATTGCTTACTAAATGCGAAAAAATTCTCAGTGTGATAAAACATGTTCTTTATGTCAAAGATGTATATACTTCATAAATGAATACAAGTGAGTGCAGAACAATATAA
>JAXCGZ010002225.1:35000-42500 GCA_037179515.1 Halocaridina rubra
GGTAAATAGAATAGCAGAATACATGATTTTTTTTTTTAAATTAAGATCAACATTCAAAGATCCATTGAAAATATTTTTATTGGGTAAATTAATATTAGGAACTACGCAATGATTCCTTAGTTCGTATACTGTAGTTATAATAATAAAATAATGAAATTTGCTTTCAGAATTGGTTATTGTTTTTAAAGATTCCTCATCAAAATATAATTATTTTTTTTGTCTCTGTGATCTATGGCTCAATAGAATGGCGTTGTGATTACAGGGAAATTGTGAAGTCTTGTATCGTAAATACCATGATATAAACAAAATGTGGGTGTGGCCAAAGGATATAACAACACACATTATGAGCGAATTGGAGCATAAGAGATTGAGCATTTGGGCTCTCTCACTCTTGTTCTAACTATTTTTCATTATTATTTTCACTCAGATCATTAGGTATTGTGACCACTTTGGTGATCAGGATATTCAAAATTTTCTCTCTACATTATAAAGAATTAAGTAATTTTTTTTTTTGCTCTCTTCTTAGAGATGATAGCATTGATGTGATGGATTTCTTACCTGGAGTGGGTGTTTTCCACCATGGTCGGTTGCATCCAAGACCTGGTGGAAGAGAGGGGCTCCTCTTTCAAGGTTGTGACGGGGCCCCGTGGCTGTGGTAGGCCCTCGCCTAGGCCAAACATTCCTTGTGGTGCCCCTCAGCGCCGCAATTGTAGGGATACGGCTCCAGACCTCTCCAGCCTTGTGATACAAACTTCACTTCAAAGGTGGCTTCAAGACAGACACTCACTCTCACTCACTTACTTCGGGTAGTCGTCAATAGTAAACAACAACACAGACGGGTCTCCGATTTTTTGGGCAACTCACAAGTTACCACTGTCCCCAGATATGTTTATTAAAAGCGTCTGAAAAGAGGCTTTCACCCCACAGTGTTAAATACCCTTAGGAGTTTTTAAACGCCGCTGGGGGATATATGTGGTGTGGCGAGAAAGAGGTCCTTTGGTGCATTAGCAGCGGAGACCTTTGGGACAGGGGCGCCAAAGAAGGCTGAGGGTCAACGGCAAAGGGTTGAGATGCCGTTGGGACCAAGGGGCACTGCAGGCACCAGGGCACTCAAGCTTCTACTAGTGAGGAAGGCCTCGGGTGACCACGGCTGCGACACGGGTTGGGCGCGGTGATCGTGGCCCTGCTCTCGACGGGGACCTCCTGACTGCGATTGATCTGTCGAGGGGCCAGCAATGACGAGCGGCGCGCGGTTCAACCCACCAGTGGCTGCGGCTAGGCACAACAATTTGACGGGCTGGCTCTTGGGAGGACGGGTTTTGTTACTTACAAATATTGTTCGCATTGACCGACTCCCTGGGGGCACCTCCTCTCCTCGGAACTGCCGCAGCCGCTCACAACCGCCCCGCTGAGGCGAGGGGAGTTACCGCGTGCGCCCCTCGAGTCCTTCAACCAACCACCATGCAGAGTGGGATGTCCAAAGGCGGGACAGAGGGGAGACGGCAAATCAGGTGTATTGGAGGGCGTTCCTGTGGCACTGAGGGGACGCGCAAGTAGATGTCAGTGTGGGTCGAACCGCGGCGAAGGGAGGGTTGTGTCTCGGCGCGCCTCCCAGCTTTTACCACGTGCCTCGACTGACACCTGTCGAACTCCTTGGCTGCCACTTTCGATCTCTAAGCGCACACTTTAAACACTCATATAATCACTTCCAATGAAAACTTCAAACACAAACATATCAATCTCACTATTTGTCAACACTAATGATTTTCTTCCGAGTAACGATATTTTTCTCAAATATTCGATAGAACGTTATCGCACATCTGGCTTGCGGAGTTCTTGTGCACGAGGTTATGTGCGACACGTGGTCTTTCAACTCTGCTCTCCAGTCCATAGTTCTTTAGCCTCGTTCAAGTAGAAGGTCACTATTTCCTACTCAACTAATCAACATTTCAGAGACAAATATAAAGCCTCGTTATCCACGGGCATTTCAGGGGACTCTGTTTATTTGACTGTTAAGGTATTCAGAGCATTAATAGACAGCTCATGATGTCATAAAAGTATTTTCATTTGGTAATTTTTAAGCGGTAAACACTGAACTAGCATAATTTCAGGCTGTTAGATATAAAACAAAGAAATGAGCGGTTTAATTATTAATCAACTTAGTAATTCGTACAATGCAAATGACATTTATTTAAAAAGTTAGACACAAATAATATCCAGAGATATATCTGACACCCAACATTTTCTCCATGTTTTGTGAAGCCAAAAAGATATGCTTAGAAATAATTTTGCATTAAACTGGAATAAAAAAGATACAAAATCTAATATCACATCCTTGCACTCATAAGAAAATTGTATATTAGCATGACTCTTATATCACGGAGTGACAGAAAAAGCTAAATAAATATATAAATATATATGGTAAACAAAAATATTACTTCCATACTTTGATAGGAATGAAATACAAAAATATATATGGTAGCACATCTGAAGCTAAATATTCTCTCTCTCTCTCTCTCTCTCTCTCTCTCTCTCTCTCTCTCTCTCTCTCTCTCTCTCTCTCTCTCTCTCTCTCTCTCTATCTATCTATCTATCTATCTTTCTGTATTATATATATATATATATATATATATATATATATATATATATATATATATATATATATATATATATATATATATATATATATATATATATATATATATATATATGCACACACGAATATTCACACATGCATGCACACACACACGTACACGCACACACGCATATATATATATATATATATATATATATATATATATATATATATATATATATATATATATATATATATATATATATATATATATATATATATATATATATATATATATATGTATATATATATATATATATATATATATATATATATATATATATATATATATATATATATATATATATATATATATATATATATATATATATACACCCGCACATATATGCATACTCACTCTCATATATATACATATATTTATATGTATACATATGTACTATAAATGTGTGGGTCAGAAGTCATAGTTTCTTCTTTTATTCTTTTTTTTTCATCTTTCTTGGCGAGGGACCACCACGCAGTAGGAATACACTACCCTAATTACCATTCGTAATAAAGATAAATGATCATAAGAAATAAAAAACTATGATTTTTTAGCCACCATATATATATATATATATATATATATATATATATATATATATATATATATATATATATATATATATATATATATATATATATATATATATATATATATACACACACACACACATGCTCACACACACACACACACACACACACACACACACACACACACACACACATATATATATATATATATATATATATATATATATATATATATATATATATATATATATATATATATATATATATATATATATATATATATATATATATATATATATATATACTGGCAGCAAATTTCCTTTAATACATATTTTGTTAAATATGACCGCTTACTTTGCAAACCTCAAATATCCTCCGTTCAGCATAATAAGTTTTCTGGTGGTGCGTGATTCTGCCTCTGTATAATATCTGTCATAGAGGTTCGAGAGTTCTTTATTTATTCTTTTTCTTAAATCGTCATTTATATTGCAAGAAAAGCAATTGTTTTTCTCGTCTTGAAGTTCTTCATGTAGGTTTCGAAGAGTTTCATTTTTCTGTTTCAGTTGTCTTTTGACGACTTTCATCCGGATCGTTTACGTCATATTATTTTGTAAAACCTCAAATATCCTCCGTTCAGCGCTGCAAGTTTTCTGGTGGTGCGTGATGCTGCCTCTGTATAATATCTGTCATAGAGGTTCGAGAGTTCTTTATTTATGTTTGTTTTGCAAATCTCAAATATCCTCCGTTCAGCGCTTTATTTTGCAAATCTCAAATATCCTCCGTTTATTTTGCAAACCTCAAATATCCTCCGTTTATTTTGCAAACCTCAAATATCCTCCGTTATTTTATTATATTACTCAATTTTATTATATTCCTCAATTAGGCAGTTTCGCTACTATTGACCCTAATTATCTAACATCGCCATTCAGGTAAAATAATTTCACCGAAGTTGCTCGTTTGCATCTGATTTTTTGTACTACCGAGTTGTGTAAGTCAGTTGTGCATTAATAGTTAATTCATATACTGCTTTTCGTTCAATTGTTTTATTGACTCCTGTATATTGCTAATTATAATTATAATATGAAAAACTGTCTAAGCAAAAAAAAAAATCATGAAGAGAGAAAAAAAAACGTTAATAATCAATTAACACTATACGTAGTCACCGTGGCTCAAACGGTAGCGTCCGCGACTCTGAGGCGTCAGGTCGAGGGTTCGCGCCCCGTCACGGTCTGAGGTTAGCAAGGGCATGCACTCACGGTAACGATTACATCTGCCAAAACAAGTCCTTCGCAAGAACGCAACCGTCCTAGCCCTTGGTAGAAAAGGGAGTCCGTGACGTAAAACCGGAACGGAAAAATCAATGGGCTATATATATATATATATATATATATATATATATATATATATATATATATATATATATATATATATATATATATATATATATATATATATATATATATATATATATATATATATATATATATATTCCCAAAGCACTCTCTATATCAGTTATCGCTCATTACCGCGATTTACTTACTACTGAACAGTAAACTGACATAAAAAAAAAAGAAAAAAAAAACCTGTTGAGTACGATATATGCATAAATACGCCGAGGCACAGCGGTATGACATTAGCCCACCCAAAAGTTCGCGACAATTATAACTTGGTCTCGGAAAATCGGGGAAGCCTTCTCAATTATTATTAAAACTTTATCTCTTTATTTACTTATGAAACTATGTACTTATCAGTTTTTTTGAGTAAATAATGAATCTATATATTTTTAAATTTTTACTTACTTATGACGTTATACTAGTAACCTTATTTTCTAATCAGCGAAAAGTCAACCGAAAATTATTGCGAGTTTTCATTCATCTCTTAGGCCGCTTTCACACCAAAGTGGCAAGTTGCACGTGGTATGCCACGTGACACGCCACACGAGGTATGACACGTGGCACACCAGTTGAAAACGAATATCCGGAAATATATGAAACCTTTCACACAGAAGTGGCTCAAGGGACGTGTCACGGCACTTCTGTGTGAAAGGTTTCATAAATTTCCGGATGTTCGTTTTCAAATGGTGTGCCATGTGGCATGCCACGTGTGACGTGCCACTCTGGTGTGAAAGCTGCCTAAATGAAAATATGGGATTACAGTCTATACAAAAATATCAACTCAACATGGCCTTAAACATTTACGGAACATTTTGACAACGATTGTATGTGAATATTAATGTAAGCCTTAATAAGGTATTAAATTCATCGCTTCACTAAAGCACTCCACTGGCCCTCATTCGGTATCATTTGCCGACATTTCATAGACCGAATGCAAATCTGAACTTTTAATAAAATTGTGCTTATATTGGCTACTTTTGTGAAGAATACAAGGTTCATTGTAAAAGCTTAGTACGTTTTAGAGTTTCTGATGAATATATTGCACCAGCTTGGTAAGCTCCTTCAGAGAATTAGAGTTCAACGGGTTATAAGCGGCGGTCCCTACATACATAATATATATTTATATATATATATATATATATATATATATATATATATATATATATATATATATATATATGTATATATATGTATATATATATATATATATATATATATATATATATATATATATATATATATATATATATATATATATATATATGTATATATATATATATATATGTATATATATATATATATATATATATATATATATATATATATATATATATATATATATACATATATATATATATATATATATATATATATATATATATATATATATTATATATATATATATATACATACATTTATATATATATATATATATATATATATATATATATATATATATATACATATATATATATATATATATATATATATATATATATATATATATATATATATATATATATATATATATATATATATATATATATATATATATATATATATATATATATATATATACATATATTTATATATATATATATATATATATATATATATATATATATATATATATATATATATATATATATATATATATATATATATATATATATATATATATATATATATACATATATTTATATATATATATATATATATATATATATATATATATATATATATATATATATATATATATATATATATATATATATATATATATATATATATTATGCAAGTTAGTATTTTGCGCGCACGGCTTAGCAACGGCCCTGAATTTTGTCTTAGTCCGAGCTGGACGTTCTAGAGTAACAAAAAAGCATGTTAAATAGTAATAATAAGTCAGTATCTGGATTTTACCGTATTTACAATATTATAACTTCAAGTAAGTCTTGCAACACTGAAAGATCGACGAAATGTGTCGCCGGCCAAGGTGCCGCAAACGCGACCAAGGAAGTGCAATGCGTTGAAGTCTTTCAAACTTACAGGTAACTATTATTTAGATATCAAATCTATTCACTTTGCCCAAGAATCATTATTTTATTTATTTATTTATTTATTTATTTTTTTTGCATTAACCTATAAAATTGAGCTCCTCTAATCTAACAGAGACTTTGCAAAGCGGAAAACCTATTATCATTTTTATATTTTGACACACAATGCCAAATTATTATCCTCTTTTAAATATTGAATTTTTAACTCTTTGTACTCCAGGCATCAAGAACGAATGCTATTGAGTGTGATTGTCAGAACTCATCGACCCTTCACCAGTTTGAAACACCTTAAATACAGTTTGTACTCTTTATGATAAAAAAAATATCGATACCAGGAGAGTAAATCACTATTGCGTTAATAGATGATTTGGATTAAAAGTAAATATAGGGCGAGGACTGATGGTCGTCTCTATAGAGACGACCGTCAGTCCTCGCCCTATATTTACTTTTAATCCAAATAATCTATTAAAAATTTTATGAATTACGCAATAGTGATTTACTCTCCTGGTATCGATATTTTTATTTTATTTTATCATAAAGAGTACAAACTTTGTTTAAGGTGTTTCAATCTGGTGAAGGTTGAGTTCTGATAATCGAACTCAATAGTATTCGTTCTTGATGCCTGGAGTACAAAGAGTTAAAAATTCAGTATTTGTGATTTGGGGTTGTCATGGCATGCCTAGTCATTATAAAAAAGATTTTTTTAGAAAATAAAAAAAAATGCAGAAATAAAAATGAAGTGAACTCGAAAATAATTTATTCTTTGCTCTACATTAGAAAACACAACTTTATATAACTCTTTATTGAGCTCCTGGCTTCTTCCACTGCGATCCAAGTTCAGTTCTTCTAGGAGTCTAGTACAACGCCTGTCCTCATCAGAGGCACT
>JAXCGZ010002225.1:50000-55000 GCA_037179515.1 Halocaridina rubra
ATGTCAAAGAATTACTCTTTTGTATAGATACCTAATTCTTAAAAGGCTTGTCATATATATATATATATATATATATATATTATATATATATATATATAATATATATATATATATATATATATATATATATATATATATATATATATATATATATATATATATATATATATATATATATATATATATATATATATATATATATTTATATATATATATATATATATATATATATATATATATATATATATATATATATATATATATATATATAATATATATATATATATATATATATATATATATATTATATATGATTCATACTTTACCCCTGACTGGGATTCGAACCTAAGACACATAATTACTGTGCCAAGGTGATATCAACTACACCACTAAAGGTCTAAAAGAGAAACAAACCTTACATCTTAACTGCCATATTAGGACTTAACGCGTTCTATCTGAATGCTTTTTTGCTAATATTGCATCCTCCCCTAACCTCACTCGAGCTTTATGATTCATATTTTACCCCTGACCGGGACTCGAACCTAAGACACATAGTTACTATGCCAAGACGCTATCAACTACACCACTAAAGGTCTAAAAGAGAAACACACCATACAGCTTCGCTGCAATACTAGAAATAAACGCATTCTATCTGAATGCCTTTTTGTTCATATTACAGCTTCTCCTAACCTCACTCGTGGCTTCGTTTTTCGCATTTAATTAAAATCTCAGGTATATAGCCATTAACAATAATCAAATAAATATGTTACCATATGTGAATACATGAATCATATTTTACAACTGACCGGGACTTAAACCTAAGACATAATTACTGTGCCAAGGTAATGTTTTTTATTTTTTTTATTATTATTGGATTTGGATTCGGTTTTACGTCACGAACTCCCTTTTCTACTAAGGGCTAGGACGGTTGCCTTCTTACGAAGGACTTGTTTTTGGCAGATGTAATCGTTACCCTGAGTGTATGCCCTTACTAACCTCAGTCCGTGACGGGGCGCGAACCCTCGACCTGCCGCCTCAGAGTCGCAGACGATACCATTTTGCCACGGAGACTACTTTTTTTTTATTATTATTATTATTATTATTAATGCTTATATAGCGAGATTCGAATTAAATGCAAAAAACGAAGCCACGAATGAGGTTAGGAGAAGCTGTAATATGAACAAAAAGGCATTCAAATACAATGCGTTCATTTCTAGTATTGCAGTGAATCTGTATGGTGTGTTTCTCTTTTAGACCTTCAGTGGTGTAGTCGATAGAGTCTTGGCATAGTAACTATGTGTCTCAGGTTCGAGTCCCGGTCAGGGGTAAAATATGATTCATGTTTCTCATATGGTAATGTGCTTATCGTAAATATATATATATATATATATATATATATATATATATATATATATATATATATATATATATATATATATATATATATATATATTCACATTTGCTTTTAATCGTAAATATATTGTACATATACCTTGGCTGTTTCCCCCTTTAATTTGGGGGTAGCCGACATCAAGAAAGGAAAACAAATAGGGGGATTACTTTGCTCTATGGGCAATGACGAGGGAGCTAGCGACCGTTCAGATGGCACTGCTGGAATGCCACAGCCCATCCTCCCGGCTCTTGCACAACCTGTGTCGCTTCACAACTGCCAGCTCCTCCTACTGCCCCTACCACAGGGCTATCTCTTGTAAGATGCAGCCCCGTGGTAACAGCAGACGCCCATCAGAGCCGCGTCACAATCGCTCGCCACTCATTCCTATTCCTAGCACGCTCGCTTGCTTCCCTCACATCCATCTTCCTATCATTCAGGGCTCTCCTTACTCCATCCATCCATCCAAACCTAGGCCTCCCTCTAGCATTTTTCCCATCAACTCTCGCATTCATCACCTTTTTCAGCAGACTTTCATCATCCATCCTTTCCACATGGCCAAACCATCTCAGAACATTCATATCTACTCTGGCTGCAATTTCTCTCCTCACACCCGTTCTTGCTCTCACCACTTCATTTCTAACCCTATCCAATCGAGATACACCAATCATACTCCTCAGGCATTTCATCTCAAACACATTTAGTTTCCGTCTCTCACTTACTTTCATACCCCATAACTCTGATCCATACATCACAGTTGGCACAACCACTTTCTCATACAAAACTTTCTTAACATTCCCTCTATTCTTCATCACTCCTTTCAATGCACCCAACACTTTACATCCTTTATATTGTGTCCTTTTAATAAATAATACATATTGAAAAAGAGAAAGTTATTATTTTTTTTTTAAATAAAGAGCCCATAGAATGGAATGCTACACCGCACTGCGCTAAAAGTGGGCAATGAATTCGCCTCCGCTTTGACGCCTAAATCTAATTACGTTAATTTTGATTGGCATTTTAATACGTAGAATAGATTCTTTGTCAGGAATTAAGAGGACGCCACGATATTTTTTCAACATTCCACATTTAGAATAGTGCAGTACTAAAGGAATATATATATATATATATATATATATATATATATATATATATATATATATATATATATATATATATATATATATATATATATATATATATATATATATATATACTTTCACATATGTTAAATGGGAAGCATTTTACAGGCATTTTTAAGACAATCTGCCTCTTTTCCAGATGTGTTCTGCTGTCCTGTATAAGAAATGACTTGCTCCCGTGGTTTGCTGTCTTTTTCGCCTCATGCTCTCAAGCAGTATGTATTCTTAATCTTGGAAGCACGCTCTAGTTCAGCCTATTCCTAAGATGAGTGTCCATTCTATTCCGTCTGACTACCAGCCAATTGCCGTAATCTCTGATATCGTTAAAGTATATGAATCTTTACTCAATTCTTACCTCTTGAAGCATCCAAAATCTAACTCGATTATTTCTGAGCATCAGTACGGCTTCTGCAAGGCAAGATCCACTGGTGACCTTCTGTCCTTTCTCAACAAGTATGGCCATCTTCTATGAGGAACTATGGTGAATCCTTGTTGTCGCTCTTGATATCTCTGAGGCTTTTGATAGAGTGAGGCACAATGTTCTGTTGGCTAAACTTCCTGTTAGTGGCTTTACTCCTCTGTGTTCTCTGATTTCCAATTTTCTGTCTGATCGTTTTCAATCCGTGGTTGTTGACGGCACAGCATCTAGCTCATTCCCAGTTACCAGTGGTGCTTCATATTACTCTTTTCTTTCATCTAAACTTTTCCTTCTCTTCGTCATGGATCTTTTCCAGTCCCCATCTTCCTGCTTCTTCACGCCTTTGCCGACAATTCCACCCTTCATTTTTTTCTCTGCATTTTCTTCACAACCTTTGTCTGCTACTCGTAATCAGTCTCGTATCACTCTTACTCCAACTCACAACTCCGGTTTAAAGAGAGTATTTGAGTGGGGCACTCATTATTTGGTTAAAATTTAATTCTTCTAAGGTACAGTTTCCGGCTATCTCTTTATCTTCTCCTCATGATAGCTATATTGTATTTGAAGCTAACGAAATTTGCTCTCTTGATTCTATCAATATATTAGAAATTCTTATGACCTCTAACTTGCCTTGATTCTTTTACTATTTTAGGGATTTTTATGACCTCTAACTTGTTTTGGAGGAGTCACATAATCCAAATTTCTAACGCTGTATTTAAAAATTGGGAATTCTGTCTCGTTGTCGTCATTATTTTCCTCTTTTCAGTTACTTAAGATTCATAAAGGTTTTATCCGTCCCTTACTGCTCCAACATCTGGGGTGTTTCTTCTTATACTTATCTCTTTGATAGTGTTGAATCTAAGGCAATCAGACTCATTACTGACCCTTCCTTACTTCTTATCTGGATTCTCTCTCTTTCAACGTAAGGTATAATCCCTTCCTCTTTCTTATCATTTCTGCTTCCATCGCTGTTCTGATAAGTTGGCAAGTTACACCCTTACCCCACTGCCGAGGCAGTGTGACACTAACCAAGCGGCCTCGTCTCACAGGTACTGCGTAGGGATTTGTAGTTAGCGACTCGGTCGGTGCGGTGACTACTTCTTTCCTTCCACCTCCAGACTCTGGAACTCTTTTCCTCCTTCTGCCACTCCTAATCCTGCCATGTTTCTAGGTCTTTATTACTTCGTCTATTGTTTCCAGCCTTTCCTTCTCCTATTGTCTGTCATTCCCTTCTGCTTTTTTTTTCATCTCAATGTTTTCCTGTGACCGGTCAGATGAGGGCAAATTTCTTGCCTGTCCAAGTGTCATACTCATAAAAAAAAATTCTACTTTCGTTTTTTAAAGGATGAATTCATATTGATAGCATACAGCCTCCTTAACGGATATGTGTGCGTGTTTTTTTTATATATATATTTTGTCAAAGTAGTGCCACATTGCATAAGTAATTGTCGCATTTTTTAGTGAGTCTTCAACCATAAACGTACAGTCCGTTTGGAAAAATCGGTCCTAGTATTAAATGCTTGCTACAATTTTCTATAAACAACCTAAATGCTGTTTTCTTCAATATTCATTATAATCGTTACTTTATTGCTAATGTAATTGTCTTTTTTTGTAAATGTGCTGCCTTTATTCAAGCACTTAGTATAAATATCTATGTATTTTTCTTACCAATTTTTAAAAGGGTACATGTTTTGCATGTAAGTATCACTATTCTATAAAACGCCAATATTATTGTAAAATTCAAAGTCTTTTACATTAAAGTTAGGATATTTTTTATTCCAAATGGATTTGGTACTTCTTGTAAATGGATTTCCACATTGTAACTATGAGTTTTTTTTTTATTGAGTTGTATTACTTGACATATACTTATCTTTAAACAAAATTTCAGATGACATTAAAAGAAGCTGCCTTATCGCATATATGTGCATAGTTTTTGAAAGCGAACTGCTCTATAGTAGGGCTGATTTTGCAAATGTGAACGGGCACTCTATAGCTTTATACGACTGAATTTACAATTACTTATGGTTGTACTACATATATAATAAATTTT
>JAXCGZ010002225.1:60000-70000 GCA_037179515.1 Halocaridina rubra
AATTCGCTTATACGTCTGGCAGCGCAGTACGAAAAGACAGCGCGCGCATGCGTGGTCTCATTTCTGACAACCCAGTCCTGGGCGTTCAGTTTTCCTGGTCCGCTTGCCGCATTTCTTATTGTTTTAGCATGATCTTCTTCTTCTTCTTCTTCTTCTTCTTATTATTATTATTATTATTATTATTATTATTATTATTATTATTATTATTATTATTATTTTTATTATTATTATTATTATAGTATTATTATTATTATTATTATTGTAGTCGCCGTGGCTCAGTCGATAGCGTCTCCGACTCTGAGGCGTCAGGTCGAGGGTTCGCGCCCCGTCACGGTCTGAGGTTAGCAAGGGCATGCACTCAGCGTAAGGATTACATCTGCCAAAACAAGTCCTTCGCAAGAAGGCAACCGTCCTAGCCCTTGGTTGATAGGGGAGTCCGTGACGTAAAACCGGAACCGATTATTATTATTATTATTATTATAGTATTATTATTATTGTTGTTGTTGTTGTTGTTGTTGTTGCTGTTGTTGTTATTGTTGTTTGATGTTAATGTACAGACACGTTTCTCTGAGTGAGCATTAAGAAAAAAAAATTTCCTTGCTGCTTTCTATGTACAAAATATAACAATCATTCTTAATATATATCAAGCTCTTTATAGGTAAATGTCTCATATAATTCCTCATTTCATTCACTGTGTTCTTGATATGATGTGCATTTATTTTTTCCCTCATATCAAAATATGAATTAATCAAATCCATAAATGTGTCAAACAAAATATATGAAATATATTAACATACATGGCCAACATATATTTACTTATATATTTATATATATATATATATATATATATATATATATATATATATATATATATATATATATATATATATATATATATATATATATATATATATTATATATATATATATATATATATATATATATATATATATATATATATATATTATATATATATATATATATATATATATATATATATATATATATATATATATATATTCCATATATTTATTGTTCACTAGAATCAATTCTAACATAATTATATAAATGGAAAAGTAAGGCAAATATAACTACATTATTAAATGTAAAATATTAAACTTAATATCTTCTCAGTATAAAATAATGAAAATGAACAACCCCCTACGAACGTGTACGTTCCCCTATAATGGGTAGGGAGCGTCGGGAGCATGGTTGGCCCAGTCGTAATAGTCAAAAATTTAAATTTCCCGTTTTCTATGATGAGACACGTTTGCGTATGATCAGTCGTACGCTAAATTACGCGTCCAAACTACTCCGTACGATTGCAATTACGATCCATAGGAATGCTTACGAGGACGTATGACGCACTTCCGACAGGCACAGGAATGCACCTGTTGGCTAAAAAATCTGCCGGATCTCCAAGGATTGAGCGAAGATTCCGTTGGAACGCGGTCTTAAGAGTCGGGTCGGGAGTTTTGGCTATGTGTGACGCCAGCATAAGTAATTCCATCTCTTGGCAGAAGTTTTCTCTTCCTCTCTTGCTTTGTACTAGTTGCGTCATGAGTTAAAGTAGTGGTTCTTAACCTTTTTTTTTATACGAGTCATACGCTCAATGCCGACCTTCAATTGGGAAAGTCAGGAAATGCGACTATATTTGCTAAATGTGGATGATAGAATAATTTTACTAAAAAATGCAGAGTATAAGATTTAAAAATTACGTAGATAAAATTAATTCTGTATCAGGTTCAATGATAGTTAATTTGCAAGAACACCTATTTATAGATGATCCATTTTTTTAGCATTAGGAATAATTGAATAAAAGAAGAAGTAAGTTGTCAAACGGCAACTATCTTATAGTTTGCCAGCGTGCGCGTTTCATACAGGTTTAATTCGTTCTTGAACGTTCTTCTTGCCCTGATGGCAAAAGCATAGTAGAATTATTTTTTTCTGTGCCCAGAAAGTTTTTATCTATAGTAATGATGTGCATTATTTTAAATGTAATCTTTCTCAACATGTAGTGTCTTCAATGTTTATCTTTTGTTTTATTTGAGTAAATATAACAGCCCTGTCATTTATAATAGAATTGCTACTGAAGTAAAAAATGAATCTAATTATGTTAGCTCACTTCCCCCCTCAGTAGCTCCAAGAACTTATTGCCCCCTTCATCAAGCCCAGCGTCCCCCAGAGGGTGCTATCGCTCAGGTTAATAACCACTGAGTTAAAGTTTAATGCTTCAGGACTGTAAAAGCTACTAGCCTAAACAGAGGTGATTTGGCGAGGAGCAAGCAGGTAGGTAGATTAAAATTGAACATCAATAGATCAGATAACAACGGGTTTGGTATAAATGGTTAACCAATCACTTGTTGTAGAAAAGAAGGTTATTAGCGGACGAAATACAATAAATAACAAGTAGGGTGTAACAGTTATTTATTCAGCCAGCTGTACACTTATTTTTATTTTTTTTCAAAAGATAAAACGTGAACTTAACAGAACGATCTGGCGCTGAATAGCCTGTCGCTGAAATGTCATGGCGCTGAAAGGGCGGCGCTGAATTGGCGGCGCTGATTTGGCTGTGCTGCATCGCTCCCTATCCCATAGCACATGGGTACAGACACCTGGAAATAACTCGTGGAAGTGGGTACAAGTAATACCCGTGATTCCTCATTCAGCTATTTCATAACTAGTCGAGAAACGAAGAGGGCATCAATTACTTTTTGGGTCGCAAATTTTCGTTTTTATCTCTGTCAAGCGTTCTATGTTCACACAACGTCAGTTCTCTTGGCATGTTCTCTGAAAGATTTAAGTATCTCAGGTTTTTTCTGTTCTCTTTTTGGCATCGTGTAATATAAGTTAAAAAAAAAAAACAGCGCAGTCGGTTCTGTATATATTGAATAACTTAACACATTTTTTTTTGTGTGAGCAGACTTGGCAGAAATCTAATGTATCTGAATTATGCCACTACTACTACTACTACTACTACTAATACTACTACTACTACTACTACTACTACTACTACTACTACTACTACTACTACTACTAATAATAATAATAATAATAATAATAATAATAATAATAATAATAATATTAATAATAAAAACAATAATAATAATAATGCTAATAATAATAATAATAATAATAATAATAATAATAATAATAATAATAATAATAATAATAATAATAATAATAATAACAATAATAATAATAATAATAATAATAATAATAATAATAATAATAATAATAATAATAATAATAATGATAATAATAATAATAATAATAATAATAATAATAAGAATAATAATAATAATAATAATAATAATAATAATAATGATAATAATAATAATAATAATTATATTAATAATAATGATAATAATAATAATAATAATAATAAAAATAATAATAATAATAATAATAATAATAATAATAATAATAATAATAATAATAATAATATTATTATTATTATTATTAATAACAATAACAATAAGAGCAACAGAAGTAGCAATAAAAACAACAACAACAACAACAATAAAAATAATAATGATAATAAGAATAATAATAATAATAATAATAATAATAATAATAATAATAATAATAATAATAATAATAATAATAATAATAATAATAATAATAATAATAATAATAATAATAATGTTCCGGTTATACGTCAAGGACTCCCTTTTCAACCAAGGGCTTGGACGGTTGCCTTCTTGCGAAGGAATTATTTTGGCAGATGTAATCGTTATCCTGAGTGCATGCCCTTGCTAACCTCAGACCGTGACGGGGCGCGAACCCTCGACCTGACGCCTCAGAGTCGATGACGCTACCGCTTGAGCCACGGTGACTACTATAATAATAATAATAATAATAATAATAATAATGATAATAATAATAATAATAATAATAATTATAATAATAATAATAATAATAATAATAATAATAATAATAATAATAATAATAATAATAATAATAATAATAATAATAATAATAATAATAATAATAATAATAATAATATTTCATGCGTTACAACTGAAAGGCTATTTCGTACAAAGCACACATTACATCTTATACAATACAACCAGCTGTGAACCATTTGGATTTTTTTTTTAATGAATATAAAATTCCTTTGGCTTTTGGGTGTTTATTAAAAGTGATCTGTCATGCCAAAGTATTTAGCCTCAATTATTCACAATCAAATTATGAACGTCCCAGTTGGTCTCATTACTATTGCATTCTGTTTCCCCACCCACCCATACACGCCCATAGGGAAGGCTGCTCGTGATTCAACATTTCCAACCCATGAGCCCCACCCCTGGGCTATCACATCGCTATTCACTAGGGCTATCAACTCTTAAATATGGACACACATTTACAATAATGCTAATGGCTAATTGCAGTCTTTTATCACTAATTAAATTTTGTTTTTACATCAGGGTGAGATTATTTGGAATAATTAAAGGAAACCAGGTGCCAGTTCTTGATTTTCTTTTTCTTTTATATTTCTTATTTTACTCCCAGCACAAGTTTTCATTAAGAAAAAATTTCGCAGTCTGCAATATTTTTTATCTTATATATATATATATATATATATATATATATATATATATATATATATATATATATATATATATATATATATATATATATATATATATATATATATATATATATATATATATATATATATATATATATATATATATATATATATATATATATATATATATATATATATATATATATATATATATATATATATATATATATATATATATATATATATATATATATATATATATATATATATATATATATATATATATATATATATATATATATATATGCGCGTACATAAGTGCGAATATCTATTCATTGTATACCTATATATCTATGAATGTCATCCTTTGTCTTTCCTAGGACTTATAACCTATCTTCCTTAAAAAAAAAAAAAAAAAAAATCGTCATCTCAGGGTCTAATCCTGCCATATTCCTATCCTCCTCTCTTTTTCACGCCTTTGCTGATGATGCTACCCTGCATTTCTCCTCTGGTAATCAGTCTCGTATCACAGAGTGGGGCACTCAAAACTCAATTAAATTTAATGCCTCAAAGACACAGTTTCTCTCTATCTCTTTATCTTCTTATCCTGATACCTCTATTGTCTTCGAAACTAACGAAATTTTCCCTCTTAATTCTAAAAATATATTAGGAATCCAGATAGTCTTTAACATGTCTTTGAGGAATCACATAATCCAAATATCTAAATCTGCATCTAAAATCTTGTGGGTTCTATTTCGTTTTCGTTATTACATTTCCTCTTTAGAGTTACTTAAAGCCTATAAAGGTCTTTTGCGTCACTGCTTAGAATACTGCTGGCACATCTGGGGTGCTTCTTCATATACTTATCTCCATGATAGGGTTGAATCTAAGGCAGTCAAACTAATTAATGACCCTTCCCTTACTTTTAATGTGGGTTCTCTTTCTCTTCGCCATAAGGTATCATCCCTATCTCTTTTCTGTCGCTACCACTTCCATCACTGCTCTGATAGTTGGCGAGTTGCGTCCTTCCCCCACTGGCGAGGCCGCGTTTCATTCGCCAAGTGGCTTTGTCTCACAGGTACTATGTGGAGATTTGTTGCTCGCGGATTAGTCGGTACAGCAACCGCTTCCTCCCTTCCACCTCCAGACTGCAAAGCCCTCATCCCCTTTCTGTCTTTCCTAGTTCGTTTAACCTATCTTTCTAGTCTTATTAGCATGTGTGCATTTGCACATACTGAAATGGAGCACTTTAGTGCTTGAGCAGTTATGTTAATTGTATATTATATTATTTTCTATTTAAATGTTAACAAATTAACTCAGTATTATTGTATATATAAGACTAAAAGATTGAAACTGCAATAAAGCCCTTTTATGCAATTAAAAGTGTCTCCTGTCTTCTAACCACCGCAGGGTGTTAGGAAGGGCATCCAGCATTTATTCCCCAACTCCAACCTTATATTTTGCTTCCTGCGGGCACACTCATAGATCACGACTTCCATGACTTTGGTTGCAGTTTTCCTTCCAGAAAAAGGGGAAATAAGGATGAGGATGAAATTTCTTTTTCCCTCTACTTACGTTAGAAAAAAACATCAATCCCAGAATAGGGACATTAGGTGCTTAATGTAAGACTGAGACAAATGCAAAGTGCTTCATATCTGGAAGGTTAGGTTAAGCATCTGTCATTTGCCTAACTCCGAAAATAATATGGGATGGAGGTTGAGCACACGTGTTTTAATAATAATAATAATAATAATAATAATAATAATAATAATAATAATAATAATAATAATAATAATAATAATAATAATAATAATAATAATAATAATAATAATAATAATAATAATAATATAGTGGCTTTACGTCACAGACCCCCTTTTCTACCAAGGACTAGGACGGTTGCCTTTTTGCGAAGGACTTGCTTTGGCAGATGTAACCGTTACCCTAAGTAACCGTGACGGGGCGCGAACCATCGACCTAACGCCTCAAAGTCGCGGACGCTACCGCTTGAGCCACGGTGACAACAATAATGATAATAATAATAATAATGATAATAATAATAATAATAATAATAATAATAATAATAATAATAATAATAATACTAATAATACTAATAATAAAAATAATAATAATAATAATAATAATAATAATAACAATATTATTAATAACAATAATAATAATGATGATAATAATAATAATAATAATAATAATAATAATAATAATAATAATAATAATAATAATAATAATAATAATAATAATAATAATAATAATAGTAATAGTAATAATAATAATAATAATAATGATAATGATGTTAATAATAGTAATAATAATGATAATATATGACGGTTTTACGTCACAGACTCCCTTTTCTACCAACGGCTAGCCCGGTTGCCATCTTGTGAAGGACTGGTTTTGGCAGATGTAACCGTTACCCTGAGTGCATGCCCTTGCCAACCTCAGACCGTGACGGGGCGCGAACCATCGACCTGACACCTCAAAGTCGCGGACGCTACCGCTTTAGCCACGGTGACAACAACAACAATAATAATATTAATAATAACAATAATAATTAAAATAATAATAATAATAATACTAATAATAATAATAATAATAATAATAATAATAATAACGATAATAATAAAATGTTAATAATTATAATAATAATAATAAAAATAATAATAATAATGATAATAATAATAATAATAATAATAATAATAATAATAATAAATAATAATAATAATAATAATAATAATAATAATAATAATAATAATAATAATAATAATAACGATAATAATAAAATGATAATAATTATAATAATAATAATAAAAATAATAATAATAATGATAATAATAATAATAATAATAATAATAATAATAATAATAATAATAATAATAATAATAATAATAATAATAATAATAATAATAATAATACTAATAATAATAATAATAATAAAAATAATAATAATAATAATAATAATAATAATAATAATAATAATAATAATAATAATAATAATAATAATAATAATAATAATAATAATAATAATAATAATAATAAGTAACAAAAATAATATTAATATGAAGAGAAATACATCATAGCAAAATAGCCAATAGACAGCAAAAAGGCGTTTTTGGAAGGGATACGAGACCCCCATATAAAGTAAAATTTATAGGGCACATTTTGTCTCATTAATTAATTAAACATGCAAGCTTCCGGTATCAAAATAAAATGAATTAAAAAAAAAGTCATGTATTGCCCAAAATCATAAATTGTGTAAAATGTTGTGGAAACTTTAACGCCATCCAAAATGGATTCATTAAGACTTAAAATTATTTTATAATAATGCATAGAATTTGCAACTGGGAAAGCCTACGTACTCTTTTTTTGTCACACAAAAATTTAAATCATGAAAATAATCATATATATATATATATTTGTTTTTAGGGCTTTACTGGTTTTTGGAAGAATCTAACCGCTGGGGCATCATGGGAGATCGCGTATCTGTGAATTGGGGTTTTATTTAACCAGGGATGGGCCTCTTCCCAGTTCTCTACATGTCTCCATAACCAAGTGGTTGTCACCTCCTGAGACCAGCCCCCCCCCCAAGCATAAAACTTCGTTAGCAGATTCAGGTTCAGGTTGAGAAGCAATATGTCTTTACAATGGCGCTTCTCTTTAAAATGTTTTCCTGTTGTTCTTAATATGTTGTCCTTTTCATTTCCCTCTTTCTCCAAAATCTATGTAAAACATCCTTTGATTTTTTTTCTCTTTTGTCTTTTTCAAATAGTAACTGTTCTATTGAGTATTTTTCGTCCTGAATAATTTCTGTTTCCATCAATGCTTTTCTATTCTGCATCTGTAAGTTGCCACATGTCACACAGACCTACTAACCATCTTGGTCTTGTCTATTAAGTAGAATTTCTTTGCCTTTCTTTACTATTCGGTGGCTTCCTTCATTCATTTAATGTTTCTCTAAAGGTCTTCTTTTCTTCTTTTACTTTTATTGCTAAATCTAGAGATATCATTACCTTTTTAATTTCATTATCGGTATTATTTTTCAAATTTTTGGCATTTGTGTTTATATTTCATTTAATTTTTTTCCTCTGTTACTTTTACAAGGTGAATTTAGCTTTCCCTATTTCCCCTCTTCTCAATTTTATGACTTTTCCTATATCAAATTCTCGTATACTGCTAGTCCTAGACCTCTCTGGAAGGTTTCCTGACAAAGCTTCATCTTGTCTTCTTGTCTCTCTCGCTGCCCGATTCATTTTGAGATTCTATAACATTATGCAATAATGTTATAGAATCTCACTTTCCTTAATTCTGTTCATAGAGTCCTCGGCAGCTCTGTTCATTAATATAGTATCTCTATTTCTTAGTCCGTGCTCCAAGTCTGCTAGATATCTTGTCTTATCCAGTACTGTTTTGATAATCTCTTAGGTAATTCTTGTTTTCATGTTCTTTAGCGTTTACCTTTAAGTTTTCAATCGTGTTCTTTCATTGTCGGTTTTCTTGTCTGAATTTTTTATTTTATTTTTTTTACGCTTATTTAGTTTCTTTCTACATTGTTTACAACTCCACAGCTGTTCTTGGTTATATACAATATGTCAGAGAGAGCACAATTTTCGGACAGTGTTCACTTCAGAGTTCAGGACCTGTAGCCTCTGGAGGATCAAGCCAGAACCACTGCCTTTCGGGGGAGGATGCCGCTTTGAAAGGAACATCCAAGAAAGATGTTCCCAATGTCATCCAAAGGCCATGAATCTATTCCAAAGAAGAATTGCCGTCCCCCAAGCCAGTTATTCTAGTTTGAATGGTCAGGCGAGACTCATACCTGCAAAAGTACATCCAGGTTGTATTTTTATTACAATAGTATAAGACTTGCTGTACGAACATGACCAAAGACGAGTTGCGTAATAATTCCAAAGCGGAATTTAAGCACACTTCTGTGCTGTACGTACACTGGTTAAAGATAATCCATAAATGACTTTTATTAGGATTCAAGAATATCACCCTTTGGTCTCTGGAATACGTAAAGAAAGAGCTTTTGGATTAGAAAAAGTTTCATTACAGAATTTAAGAATTGTTTAGCGATGCATATGCAATGAATATATATATATATATATATATATATATATATATATATATATATATATATATATATATATATATATATATATATATATATATATATATATATATATATATATATATATATATATATATATATATATATATATATATATATATATATATATATATATATATATATATATATATATATATATATATATATATATATATATATATATATATATATATATATATATATATATATATATATATATATATATATATATATATATATATACATATATATATATATATGTATGTGTGTGTGTGTGCTTGTGATCGTGTGTGTGTGATCCAGATATTGCGGTTTTAAAGGCTTCTAGAAATATCATCGCTTGGTGA
>JAXCGZ010002226.1:0-60000 GCA_037179515.1 Halocaridina rubra
CTAGCTATTTCTTTTAATTGCCTAATTAAAGTAATTATTATCACTCATAAAGATACTTCTTGCGGTCATTTTTTACTTAAAATTTGGCATTCGTTTGTTACCAAATTTAAATTTTGTTTTAACCATGCATTTATTTTTTTTTTCATTTCTTATCTCATATAAAACATTGTTTGAGTTCAGTGACTCAAAGAAAATAAAACTCAAAGAGATATTTCAAAATTATGCGATTCGTCTACTAATGATGATGATGATGATGTTTGTGACAGTGATGATGATGGTGGTGGTAATGGTCATGAAGACGGTGGCGAGGAGAATGATGATGACGATGATGATGTTAAATATAAAATATATTGTTCAGGCAATTTGCTTAGTGGTACTCATATAATGTTACTTATACTCGTCTAATGCTTTAATCCATAATATCTAAGATCTTGTTTGTTTTTGTTATGCTTTAATAATGGGTAGAGCTCGAATCAGGGACCGTGATCCCCACGGCGATCCTGCTAGGCGCAGAAATGACATATTCAAATGTCTTGCCCAAAGCAACATAGTTGTTTTTAAGGTCATAAACATTTAAACTGGATTTATTCTTGTCCTTGCCGACGAGAACCTAGAGAAACTTAACTCACCTGAAGTTTCTGTCATCTTTGACAATGAAAGATTTGAAATCACAATGCCCCCAGAATTTAATGCCCAAAGAACTGTAGTAATCCTTGGCATTGACCAGTATATTACCTCTCATAGGGATGAAGAAATCATTGCAAAAATAGATAAACATAACCAGGGAACTAAAGTAGAGTCAGTAATTAGAATCCCTAATAATAAATATCTCTTCAAGATACGTTTCCAAAACATCAGCATGGCCAATAAAATAAAATCTCAGGGACTCCTCCTTTTTAACATTAGGATAAATGAAAGTAACATTGAGGAGGAAATTTTCATTCAAATTAACACATGCATGAAGTCCTATTCTTTTGAGCACTCTACCAAAGAGTGCAAGAAAGAAACCACCATTTGCTCTGAATGTGCCCAAGAAGGCCATAGGTGGAATGAAAATAAATGCACGACCAGAGTTAAGAAATGCATTAACTGCTCAGGTGAGCACTCCACTCTAGCTGCAGGGTGTCCAGAAAGGAAGCAGAGGAAAAAAGATAAATTAGCAGAAATTAGGCAAGCTAAAAAAACACCCAAACCTTCATTTGCTGAAATGATAGGTGCAGCTAAACCCCATAGCTCCTCAGACAGACTATTAAAACCTGAACTTAATTTCCCCATAAATGCAGAATAAAATGACCACTGTCATAATAAGTGCCATGGTATATGGCCAGATGATGGATTCCATCAATCCAGGGTCATTTGAGGCCAAAGTTAATGAAATATACGAACTCAATGGCATACCAAAGACTACTCTTCCAAAAAGTATCCCCAATAACACTAATATAACTAACAAAAGAACCAGCAGCTGCTTCTGTGCTAGAAGCAACAGTAGTAGAGACAGAAGAAAAAATGGACGAAGATACTTCCTCTCAGACCATAAAAAAACGTCCAAATCAGTCCCCACTAGGAGCAGTCTCCAAACGTACGACAACTGAAAAAAAGAAAATTTCAAAACAATACAGATCAGCAAAAGTATGAAGAGTCAGCTATGAAACAGAAAGAGAGAATAGAACTTAGAAAAGGCTTTAACTTTAAAATAGTAGGGAAACTTGATGAACAATTACCCTCCGATATAAATGTAGAAGTCATTAGAGATACTTTACTTGACACCAATAAACTTAAATATATTTACCATAATGGCAACTACAAGCCTCAAGAAGTCCACCTTTTCCTAGAACGTAATAAAATCGATCTTACTGACATCAGAATTCAATACTTAGAAAGAAATCACTATAATTCATTAGACCAAGGGCTATATAAGAGAACAGAGTCCTCCTCAAACTTAAATAATTAACTTATCCTTTATATTTTTTTACTACATTCAATATGGCTAATAATAATAATAATAAATTAACTATCATTCAGCATAACGTAATAGCTTGGACTAATATTAGAAGTAATGAATTATATAACGTTTATAGGGAATTTGACCCAGATATAATACTTCTCAATAGTACCTCTAGAACTAACGGTAAAATAAGAATTTTTGGTTATAATATTTAGAGAAATTTTTTAAATGAAGCTCATGCAGGTACAGCAGTTGCCATTAAACGTAATATTATTCATAAAATCATAGATGACTTCGATACTGATTTACTAGCACTAAGAATTGAAACTAAAATCGGCCCCATTATTATAGGATTTACTTACTTACCACCCAGAATATTACAAATCCCATATGAAGACATTCTAACACTAATAAGAAAAAACATCCCAGCTTACCTAATTGGAGATCTTAATCCTAAACATCATATTCTAGGTCACAATTATTGTAATATAACTGGTAACTTCTTAAATAATCTAATAACTAATAATCTAATTAAAATTCTAGGACTTGACTTCAGAACCATGACTCATGGATCTGAATTCTCCAGACCGGATATTATCATAAGTAACAAGAATCATTATTTGAATTATTCAATAGAAAAGGGACCCTTAACCACCTCTGACCATTTACCTTTAATAATTAAATTCTCAACAGAACCTTTAGCTATTAGAATTCCCCCTAGTAGAGATTTTAGAAATGTAAACTGGGATAATTTTAAATCTTTCTTAGAAGATAAATTAACTCATGATATCACAAGTAATACCTCCATTAACAACATTTTTGATATAGAAAAACACTTAAAGCAATGGTATTCTTTAATCCAAAAAGCAATAGATAATTATATACCTTTCAAAAAGTCAAAATCCTTACCCCACCCTAAACTAAATGATAAATGTAAAGCACTCCAATATAGATATTTAACTTTATCAAATAACATTGGCAAAGGTCTCTGGGGTCCCCAAGCTTTAACTGAATTAAGAACTGTAAGAGAAGAACTACAAAAAGAACTGATAGCTTCATATAATAATAACTGGGAAAATATAATAATGGAACTTCAAAGTAATGCTAAAGATCCCAAAAACTTTTGGAATAAAATCAAGAAATTAATGGGTAACAGTAAAGAAATAACGCCGTATCTAATAGACAATAATAATAATAATAAAAAACTTTTCACTAGTAAAGAAAAAGAAGAAAAATTCAGAAAGACCTGGGAAACTATATTTAATATTAATGCTGAAGAAAATCTAAACTATAATTTAGCTCATGAAAGAATAGTATGTAACTTTTTGAAAGAAAACGTTAACTTAATTACTCCCTTATTTAACGTAGACTTAAATAGATTAACTCCAGGAGATGATCTAATATCTCCTATTACACCAGTCTGGTTCCAGCTCCAGTAGTGATAGGACCTGCATAAGTATCTCTGTCCTCTTTTCCTCCTCTCTCACGAGAGCCAGAGAAAGAAGCAAAGACTGCTTTTGTTTTGTTTTGTGTTCCCGATTTTTGTTTTAGTGAAAACAAGTGACTGTGTGTGTGATATACCCAAAATAATTTTTCCTGCCCTTCTCTCTCTTTTATAAGAGTCGGGAAGAAAAGGAAAATAGAAAGTGTTCAGGTTTCTAATTTGCTTTTATATCTATTGTGATAGGTAATTGAAACCTCTTCGCCTCCTCCACTCCATCCCTGTCTGAGGTGGAAGCTTCCACAAGGAAATATAACCTAAGTATATGTTTTCTTTTCTTCCTCTCTCACGAGAGCCAAAGAGAGAAACAGAAAGATTGCCTTGTTTTGTAGATTTTTTGTGCTTTTGTGTTCTTTTGTCTAATTGAACACACATTATTGTGTTTTAGTGAAAACAAGTGACTGTGTGTGTGATATACTCTAAGTAATTTTGCCTGCTCTTCTCTCTCTTTTATAAGAGTTGGGAAGAGAAGGGAAATAGAAAGTGTTCAGGCTTCTAATTGTTTTTATATCTTTTGTGATAGGTAGTTGAAGGCTCTTCCTACCAACAAAGTGAACTTCAACTCCTCCACTCCATCCCTGACCTGAGGGGGAAGTCTTCACAAGGATATATAACCTAAGTATATCTGTTTTCTTTTCTTCCTCTCTCACGAGAGCCAAAGAGAGAAACAGAAAGATTGCCTTATTTTGTTGTTTTCTTGTGCTTTTGTGTTTTTTTGCTTAATTGAACACACATTATTGTGTTCTGAGCAAATCTCTGTTTTCACTTCCCTCTCCCACGAGAGTTGGAAGAAAGATAGAAGACTGTTTAAGTGATTAAGTGTTGTAGTGTTGCAATTAAGTGAAGTGATCAAGCCATAAGGCCCCTATACTGCATTAATCAAATTGACAAACAGTGCAAATAACATATAAATAGTGAAATCTGTGATATCCATGACTAGTTGCTAGTCATGGCCTCAGCCGCTTCTCTTGCTTCCCCCCAGAGGGGGGAATGGAACTCGACCCCCCTCAAGAGGGGTGGACGGTTGTGGGAAAGAAGAGGGCAAGGACAGCCTCTAACAGTAGCCATGAGAGTGCTGCTGCCCCAGTTCCCCCCCCCCAGCCCCAAAGACTGATAGAAAGCCCATTTCCAAGTTCAAAGTTGAGGCTCCTTCCATCAAAGAGGCATATGACCTCATCAGAGAGTTGGAAGACCAACTCACCGAGCATGGCTGCAAAATAAAGCCTAACGTACAGGGTGACTTCATTATCCACCCAGCCTCAGCTGAAGCCGCAAAGATGATCCGCAGCCTAGGCTCACCACACTTGATAGAGTTGAACCCTGCACTAAAAATAAGAAAATACATAGTCATTGGCTTCCCTGTTCCTTGGTCAGTTGACCTTCTGACCAAGCAAACGTACATTACGGCTGCCTCACGTTGCTCCTCCAAAATAGAGGGCCAAACCGTTCCATCAAAGCAGGTTCTGGTCCACATCTGTGGTCCACCCCCTTCACAAGTAAACCTCGGCATCTGGGGCAAGTTCTACATAAGAGAATACACCCCAGAACCCCTAAGATGTTTCCGGTGCCAAAGATTTGGGCACCACAGGAATACTTGCCATTTCCCAGAGAGATGTGGAATCTGCAGTGGGAAACATTCCACCGACCGCTGCCTTAAGCGGGCATTACACTTGGCTAGTTTACTCGCTGCTCGCTGGCGAGTTTACGATCTGCTAGTAAACTCGCCGAGTGTAATCCTCTTGGCTAGTGAACTAGCAGCGTGTAAAAAAGCTGCTAGTAAAGTTGAACGTGTTCAACTTTTGCTCGCTACTCGCTGGCTAATTAGCTTTTTTGCTTCTAAACTCGCCAAGTGTAATCAGAGTTGCTAGTAAAGTAGCAGCACGTAACTTTCCGTCAGTATATTCAAGATGTCGGAAGTGGTGCGTGCTGGAGTCGTCGTTGTAGCTGCAATTCTCAAGAGGGAATTGAAAAGAAAAGAAAGAGAAAGAAAGCGTCGCAGAACAGTCTGGGTTAAATCTTGGATACAAAAATGGCAACAGTCTGGAGCATCCGCCACCTTACTGCGAGAATTGAGAGATGAAGATCCATTATCGTATCGCAATATTCTTCGTATGAATCCCACCCAATTCGATTGCTTGTTGCAGATGGTTCACGATATGATACAAAGAAAAGATACAAAACTCAGAAGAAGCATCACGGCACAAACGAAACTTGAAATTACCTTACGTTATCTAGCAAGTGGAGATTCTTTGAGGTCTTTGGAATACCTGTTCATTATACTTTAATTACAAGCAAACCTATAGTATCATCTTATTCGCTATGGTTGATGCTGACTACTGCTTCACCTACATTGACGTAGGGGGGAATGGGCGAGCAAGTGATAGTGCAATATTTCGAGATAGTACTTTGAATATTTGTATGGAAAACAATAGTCTTGGTATGCCTGAAAATTCTATTATAGTGGGGGATGATGCATTCCCATTACGAACAAACCTCATGAAGCCTTACAGCAAAAGAGGGCTAACTAATGATGAAAAAATATTCAATTACCGTCTTTCAAGGGCTAGGCGTGTCGTTGAAAATGCCTTTGGCATATTAACATGGAGATTCAGGGTGTTTTCAAAACCTATTGAATTAAAAACTGAAACCATTGATAAAGTCATTTGGGCTGCTTGTAGTATTCATAACTGGCTACGAAAAACTGACCCAGGAAACTATATGCCACCACAGTCATAGATAGAGAAGATTTCAATACTGGAAATGTAACTCCTGGTATGTGGAGGGAGAACACTAACAATTTGCCACCGATTGGACAGCTAGGGACAAATAACTATACACGTACTGCTGAGGAGATCAGAAGAGCTTACGTTACTTACTTTGTTGATGAAAACCCTCTGCCTTGGCAATGGGAGAAAGTGGGAATAGTGTAGTCCATAATAAAATAAATTGTTAAAAAATAAATAAAATAAATTTTGTACAACTAAGCATTTCCTTCAAATAAACATTGATCGTGTGCCTATTTTTACTTACCAAATTTGAAGTGCTCTGCCTTGTGCCTATCACTTCAGCTAAGAAACTAGCGTTATGAAACCATAGCAGTTTCGGCGAATAAACTTCCTCTGCTCCACAACCACTCTTTTTACTTTTCTCTATTTTATGTAATTCCTGTCTATACACATCTTTTATAGATTTTATTTTTCGTTTTCAATTGCTTCATGTCCATGCCACCAAGTAGCTCATTTTCATCTAGTTCCTTGGACAAACGTTGAAAGACTTCATCTTTCAATTTGGTGTTGCAGTAGTTTTTATCCTTTACATTCCACAACAGAGGATACTGTTCGTAAATGCTCAAAAACTTTATAATACAATTTACATTCCACTTCATTTTCTTAATAAGCATGAGAAGTTATCTGTAACATCAAAACACAGTTCAATAAATCGCTGTCTAGTTACCTACTGGGCTAGTTAAGTCTAATCATCACTATCTCACTCGCTCACTCTCTAGCTTCTAAACTCGCTAGCGAGCAGCGAGTAAACTAGCCAAGTGTAATGCCCGCTTTACAAAATTCAAGGCAAAAGAAGCAACAGTTGCCAAGTGCCCGAACTGCAAAGGGAACCATCACGCATGGAACAACCGCTGCCCAGAAAGGCTGAAGAGGATTCCTCAAAGCACCCCTCCTTCTGCCCCTGTCACCAATCACACCAACCCCAACTTCACCATAGCTCCTCCCCCCACCTCCAATCCTTGGCAAATGCCCCCTCCTGCCCCACTCACACCTAACCTCCCCAACCAAAACCCACCACACTACACCAACCCAGCTCCTAACACACAGATCACACCTCCTACAGCTTCCACCCCTACACCAACTCCATCCACCCCATCACACAACACTCTCACTCCTACCATCCCCCCAAACAACACTCACTATCCCATCAACCCCACACGCAACACCCACACCAACACCTCCACCCCACGCAACACCCAAACACACAATGCAGTCACACGTAACACCCAGAACACTCAGACCACACACACACCCGCTCACCACACCAGGTCCCGGGACCCTACACTAAACTCCCATACCCCCATACCTAAACAGCCTATCCAGACACCTTCCTCTGCCTCCTCTTCCAAACAGCAAACCCTCTTCACAGTAAACGAGCTCACCAACCTTCTCATTCAAGCTGTACAGGCAGCCGTCCGACTCCTCGATACCAGAGCCACCACCCAAGATGCCTACAATCAAGTCGTCGAAGTAGCCCACTCCGTTGTCGCCAACGCCCTCGTCTCCAGAACCCACCAGCAGCCTCAACAACCCACCACTCCTACCACCTCCACCTCCTCAAATCATCAAGATGTCTAATCTCGGGATCCTACACTGGAACGCCCAGGGTCTCAGACACAAGGTACAACATCTTGAAGGCATAGCCAAGACTGACAACATTGATGTCATCATGGTTCAAGAAACCCTGTGCACAGAGCAATACCCTCCAAAAATCTCAGGATACAATGGATTCTACCAGCACTGGTCTCCAGGGGAGAACAGAGGCAGCGCCACCTTCATCAGGAAAAACCTATTAGCAAAGGAAATAACCCGACCGGTCTACTGCGGTGAAGATGTCCAAGTCCTCGCTGTTAACATCCAACTTCAAGGCAGCTGCATAGATCTGTACAACATATACAGACCACGGGAAGGTAACTTAGACCTGACTACCCTCTTCGGGCTAGCCAGTCATCGTGACTTGGTAATAGGAGGCGACTTCAACGCGCACCACCCAAGATTCAGGTGTGAGCGCCCCTGTGCTGCAGGCAGACACATCATGAGCCTGCTGAATGACCAAGAAGATGTCTCCCTGCTCAACGATCATGAGCCAACACACGACAGAGGTGGAATACTGGACCTCACCTTTGTCTCCAATTCCCTAAAGCAGGACGCCACATGGAGAGTTCATCCCCTGGTCACAAGCGACCACTATGGGATCCATCTCACACTGCCAATTCCTGAAATCTTCCAAATCCCTGCTCCTCCCCCTCGATGGAATTTCAAGAAGGCCGACTGGGGACGATTCCAGGAGCACCTCAGCAATTGGTTTTCAGCCTACGTACCATCTGAAGACATCGACCAAGCAGAGGCCGAGCTAGTCAATGCCCTGCAAGCTGCAGCAAACTCCTCCATACCCCTCTACAAACCACAACACACCACTCATCGGGACAGATGGTATTACTGTGACAGAGTTAAAGAACTCAACCACCGGCTCAACGTCATTCGGAAAATGCACAGGAAACGTCGCACTGAAGACTCCTACCGCACCCTCCAGGCAGTCAAAGAACATGACCATGAAGAGACTCGCAACATCAAGAGGAAAAAATGGCTAGAGTGGTGTTCCACCCTAGATGCTCGCACATCTGTGGGCCAGATGTGGAGGAGCATCAACTCATTTGCTAAAGGAAAACCTCCTAAAATCACCCCCCACAGGGATCCTAGCAGGGCAGCAGAAGAACTCGCCATCAAATTCGCGGATAGAGCAAGCTCCAACCAGCTCCCCATCACCACCATAGCAACACTTCAGGACCTCACCACTGCAAGATGGGAAGAAATAGAAGAGGCCATCAACACTGAAGATGAAACAGATGCTCCATTCTCCCTGACTGAGCTACTAAGAGTAAGCAAAAGCTCTAAGAACACAGCCCCAGGTGCCGACAGAATAACATACACAATGACCCAAAAAATGGGGCCCCAAGGGGAGCTTGCTCTACTCTCTCTGATCAATTCAACATACACACGAAGAATCAGACCAGCCTCATGGAACAGGGCAGACATTCAGCCCATCCCAAAACCACAGGACCCTGACAACCCTCGCCCCATCTCCCTCCTAAGCTGCCTGAGCAAGACGGCAGAAAAGATGGTACTTAACAGAGTCCGCTGGAAATGCACACCCTTCCCAGAAAACATGTTTGCCTAACAGCCTGGCTTAGGCACCTCAGAATGCATAGCCTCCATGCTATCATTTCTCAACAACAGCCGTGGTTACATCGTTTTTCTAGACCTAGAGAAGGCCTTTGAACTAGCCAATGTGCCGGCAATACTCTCTGCTCTCGTATCCAAGCAGATCAAAGGTAACCTTCTCTCGTGGATCAAGCAGAGTCTACAAAATCGTAGTGCACGAGTCAAAGTAGATGGGCACTACTCCACCTACAAAAACCACGAAAATGGGACCCCCCAAGGTGGAATCCTTAGCCCCTTCCTATTTAATTGTCTCATGGAAAAACTCATGGACATCGCACTACCACATGGAGCCAAACTCTTCAACTATGTGGACGACTTTGCCCTTGTCACAATAGGACACAAACTCGAACAAGACACAGCGCTGCCTCACCAAGATTCACCGAGCCTCCATCTCCCTTGGAGTAAGAATCAATGCCCGCAAAACCAAGGCCCTTCCCATCCACCAGTGGAGACCAGACACTAATCTGGTCATAGGTAATGAGCCTGTGGACTGGGTTACCAAACACCAATACCTGGGTGTAATCATCGACCAAGGACTAACCTTTGGACCAGAAATTCAACACTTGAGCGACAAGTGCAGCCAGCGACAAGCGGTCCTTTGTCGGATGTCGGGCCTCTACGATGGTGCATCATTTAATGTCCTCAGAACCTTCTATGTACAAGCCATACGCAGCCTCATAGACTATGCTTGTCCCACACTCTGGCTACTAACAGACCAACAGTGGGACAAGATAGAAGTAATTCAAAGCAACGCCACACGTACCATGCTAGGAGCCCCCATATGGACCAAGAGAGAAAACCTCCAGATGGAATCGGGACTCATTCCACTCAAACTCAGAGCTCAGCAAAGACTGACCCTCCTTGTGGTCAAAACCACCACTGCCCAACATAAATGCCTAGCTGGCACAAATCTCCATCTAGCCCTCAATCGCCAGCCCAACCACCATCCTAGAAGCTGGGCAGCCAAGGTCTGCGCTAGCCTGCAAGCACTGCCTGTCAGGGAGAGCATCCTAGCCAAGATACAAGACACACTGCTTCCTGAATACAGATGCCCACCCCCATGGAATGACCAACCACTCGATATAAAGATCGAGCTCCCTGACAACCCCAAAAGCTTGGTAAATCCGCTTGTCCTTAAAAACATATATAAGGACAAAATACAGAGCTGGAGCAGGCCAAACTCTCAAGTCTACTACATTGACGGTTCAGTTAACCAAGAAACTGGAGCCTCAGCCGCCGCCTTCATCACTGGAAACCACGTCCTATCCTGGAGACTGTCAAACTCCTGCTCATCGCTCCAGACTGAGCTTGTGGCCATAGCCAACGCCCTTGACTTCTTCATCCAGCAAGAAGCTGACCATGCCCTTATTCTCTCTGATTCTAAAGGCGCCTTACAGGCCATCAAGAAGCCACTCCTCAGAGACAATATACGCATCATTACCACCATCCTCAGCCACTACCACAGGACAACCAGCCTTGGAAAAGCCGTCACTCTTGCCTGGATTCCCAGCCACGTCGGCATCAAGGGAAATGAGGAAGCCGATCAAGCCGCCAAACAAGCCCCACTCAGAGCAGAAGTCCAGATATCTCTGTCTCCTGGGATGCAACAGATTAAAAATAAAGCCACCAAGTCACTCCTTAACACCTTAATAACTAAACACAACCTGTGCACAGACATTGGCTCCCCCTCCACCTGGTGGTACAAAGCCACCACTGACCTTCGGCGTATCACCCTGCCGAAGAGCCTTCGACGAAGCACTGAGGTCAATGTGTACCGTCTGAGACTCGGGTACAAGTGCAACCGGCAAATAGTAGAGAATAACACCATCAAGGAATGCACCTTCTGCCAGGTAACCCCACCGCATCCACTGCTACACTACATCCTGGAATGTGATTCTTTTTCAGAGATACGACGGAAAACTGGTGCCCCCGCAACATCTAGCGAAGACCCAAATGCCCTTCAGGTTGCTAGCTCCATCATCAGACTAGCAACAAATAACCACATGAACAGTCTATCAAATATTATCAGACAATACCCTCCACCAAGATAGCCATGCAATAACTCTCTCTCTCTCCCCCAAAACAGGAATTCATTTAAGTTGTTTGATGTAAACTAATAATTCACAACTGAATATTTATGCTCTCCGTTATCTTTACAGTTTTGCACAATCTCACCTGCGGGCCAATTAGGAAAGTCCGATCATCACCAATAACAAGAATTCACCCCATCTCCTCACCAACAGGAAAGCCCATTCGCCAGCAAGAGCGAATACCACGTACACTCCAAAGAAAATCTCACCCCACCTGCGGGCCACAAGTGGAAGGTCCGCTCACCCTCAAGGGTGAACATCCAACAACAACAATCTCCTATTACTACTGCTGACATCAAAGACATCATTAAAAATATGAAAAATAAAGTCCCTGGACATTCAGGCATAAATAAACTAATACTATCCCACTTACCTAATATAGCAATTCATGAATTATTAGATATTTTTAACTCTTGTTTATCCACAGGTTATTTCCCAACAAAATTTAAATTGTCAATAATGATTTTTATACCTAAACGTGGAAAAAGCACCACCTCAGCTAATAATTATCGTCCTATATCTCTCTTGGAAGTCCCAGGGAAAATACTTGAAAAGATATTACACTCTAGTCTATAATTATTTAGAAATAAATTATTGTTTTCCCCCTAACCAGCACGGGTTTAGAAGAGGTAGAGGTACTCATACTGCACTAACTTATTTATATGAAAAAATAGCCATCTCGCAAAAGTTCAGGCAAAAGTGCAATGTCTTGAGCAGGGATGTTTCCTCTGCTTTTGACAAAGTATGGAGAGATGGACTCAGATATAAAATCATAGAACTCCAGTTACCCCAACTAATAACTAAAATTTTATCAGATTTCATATCTAATAGAAAGTCAATTATCAAAATTAACGAACACTTAGGTACTCAATTTGAACTTAAGAGTAGGTGTCCCCCAAGGATCAAATCTGAGTCCACTTCTCTATGCTATATTCACGAGAGATATACCCAAATCAGGTTTAGGTTGTTCAACTATTATATTTGCAGATGACATCACTCAAGTAATTCCTGATTATAATAAAAGATTTCTAGCATGGAAACCTCAAAGGGAAATACTTAGAATAAATGATTATGAGAAAAAATGGAAAATTAAAACTAATATTGACAAATTCCAACTTTTATCTATTTCTGCTCTTAAACCACTAGATGTAATAATTAATAACAGAATAAATTTTTCCAAGTCTGAAAACCTTGGGCTTCACAATGAACAGAACAGGGATGAAACCTCATATAAATAATAGAATCATACAAAGTAAAATTGTTTCCACCAAGCTACGTAGATTTAACCTGCTCAAAACTAAAAATAGAGTCACCTTATATAAAACTTTAGTAAGACCTGTCTTAATCTACCCCCCAATTCCAACCTGCATCTTATCAAAACGTAACCTTTTAAGTCTCCAAGCTATCCAAAATTTAAATTTAAGAATTCTCTCTGAAACTCCACCATACGTAGAGAGAATTGAAGAAATTCATAAGAACCTTAAAGTCGAACCAATTAATACTTATATTTTTAAACTAGCATCCAAAACCTGGGGTAAAATGGAAATCGACTTTGAAGAATTTCTTCAACAAACTAATGCTTTAAACACTTTAGAATACGAATTTATCAATGACCATGTCTGGTGGAGAAGAATTTCTCCAATTTTTTCAGGAAATCCACCAGAACCTATTTATACTAAATAAAGTAAAATCTCCTCATCATTACTAAATTATAACTGAACAAAGTCATATTGGGCCAACAAAATTATATCTAACAAAAACTTAGCACGAGGGTTTGCCCCTCTCTATTCATCTCTTACTTCCTTAAATTTCGTGCTTATCCCCCCAATCCTTCCCATCCTTTACCCCCCTCTCCCCAGTGATGACACCCTGAATAGGGATAAGAGAGTTCACTCGATGCCGTCACTATTCTTCCCCCACCTATCCTATCCTATCCTATCCAATGCTAATGCCAAGTTCTCTCTTGATACAGAGGAGAGGATGGCGTTGTTTCGGGTATATAAAGATCTCTTCACAGATAAGCTTTTGCGGATATGTTTGATGGGAAAGACCCAGACCCCCAACGAATCCATTCACTCAAGAGATCTGGCATAACCTAAGGAAGACAGAATTCTATGGTTACACAACTGTCTACATATCCGTGGGACACACCATCACACAACATAACTTGGGTAATGAGGATGCAGCAGATGCCACTGAACTAGGATTCGGCAGCTTGTCAGAAGCCTCTGCAAGAATCCAAAGGAAGAGGGACACAGAGCTAGGTCCTGTACTAAAAAAGGGAAGAGGAGGAGAACTGCTGAGCCCGACTCTCAGTATCAACCTGGGGCATTCTACAGATGCAGTTGGCACTTGTATACTTTATTTGTACAGTACCGTATATTTGGAAGATTTCAGACAAAAAATCTGCTTTCACTTATTTGTTGTTGGATTTTCACCACTCAAAAAGCATTTTAATCAGAATTTTGTGCTCTTTCAAGCTACGAGGCCAATTTCTGAAAGGGCCATCATTTTTGTATATGTTGACCAATGTGTGTGTACAATATAAAATAATTTTTTTTGTCCAATTGTATCAGCAACTTTTGATGTAATGATCAAAACAGCAAGTACATTTGTGCATCAGGTCACTGAAAACACTTGGTAAAAAAATTAAGGAAATCGGGCCACAAATAAGGGAGAATAGACAAGAAATGTTTATATGGTGTCATATACGCTCACAAGGTCCCCACCACCACGCAAGTCCCAGTGTATGCCTGTTGCCCACTGCATAATAGAGTACGTTAATTTGTTTACTCAACAGTAAATCTGTATAATTTATAATGCACACTATTTGTATGTTAATATAAATAACTACAGGTCTTTCTGCTTTATTAGGTACTTATAAAACATGTTTTACTTACATCTTTGGCATATGTGTTTATGTACGGCTGCAGAATGTATTTATGCTATTATCATTGTCTCTTATGGAAAATGACTGGCTACATTACGCAAATTTTACATTGCCCATGCCTTCTGAGAACCTATCCTCGCGTTGTTCCATGAGGTGAGTGTGCTTGGCAATTATATTATTGCCAAGAGTCACTTGATTACACAATCGCAGTTAAAATATATACATCTATACACACGTGAAATTAAAATGCCTCAAAAACCTACAGTAAAAAAAAGCCGAAATGAGCGAGTAATGCACGCACGAAAAAAAAATCATTTTAACGAACAAGCGACCGCCTCGGAGGCACTTTCCCACCGTGTTGAGATCTTATACCTGCAAATTGTGCGAGGACACAGGTAAAGAGGCTCACACCATTAAGTGCTGCTCTATGAATCCATACACACGTGGTGAACCTTAGGCAGCAGGTCTGAAGCTAGGTATAGCCCCACCAGCACTTGACTCTCTGCTTGGGAATAAACACCAAGAGCAGTAAGAAGCACCTCTGTAGTTCCGTTTCTGTACGGAATAATAAAAAAGGTCAAGTATGTGTATTCAATCCACAAGCATCTTGCAAGAAATAGACTCGAGTTTTCTCTCTTTTGAGAGAGAGAGAGAGAGAGAGAGAGAGAGAGAGAGAGAGAGAGAGAGAGAGAGAGAGAGAGAGAGAGAGAGAGAGAGAGAGAGAGAGAGAGAGAGAGAGAGAGAGAGATAGCAGTGGATTTCCTCAAGTCTTTTCTTCCACAAAAATCCCAGTGTCACCGGTGGAATGGGTTAGAATGATAGAGTCTGGTTCAAGCTCCAGTAGTGACAGGACATCCTCCATCCTCTCTGCCAGTAGTTGAAGCCGGCCAAGTTTCTACAAAAAATGAGTATCTAATTTTTTTTTTTTTTTTACGAGAGCCAAAGAAAGAAACAGAAAGACTGTTTTTGTTTTGTTTTTGTGTTTCCATTTCTGTTTTAGTGAAAACAAGTAACTGTATTCTATAACCCTAAATATTTCTGCCTGCTCTTCTCTCTCTTTTACAAGAGTTGGGAAGAGAAAGAGAAAGAGAAAGTGTTCAAGTTTCTACTTTGTTTTTATCTCTTTTGCAATAGATAGCTGAAGCCTCTTCCTGCCAGTGAAGTGATTTCCTCCTCCTCCACTACTTCCCTGATCTGAAGTGGAAGTTTCTTCAAAGAAAAAACGAACCTAAGTGTATCTGTTTTCTTTTCTTCCTCTTTCACGAGAGCCAGAGAAAGAAACAGAGAGATTGCCTTTGTTTTTTTTTTTTTGTTTTTATGCTTTTGTGTTGTTTTGGTTTAGCTGAACACACATTATTGTGTTGCATAATTCTATATAGTGTTGAAGTTTTAATTTTGCATTTATTTTTCTGTTTGCTCTTCCCTCTCTTGCAAGAGCTGGAAAGAGAAATATAAAGACCACTTGGTGTTGAGCATACTTCATAGTGTGCCTAATAAAGGACGTGATCCATTGTATATTTTCTGTTTGCCTGCCCTCTCGCGAGAGTTGGGAAGAAACATAGAGCACAGTTTTTAGTGATAAAACAAGTGTTATAGTGTTCCAATTAACTGAAGTGTTCCAGTCACAAGGCCCCTATATTTTATTAAACAAAACTGACAAACAAACAGTGCAAGTGACAATATACTTGGTGAAATCTGTGGACATCCATGACTAGTTGTTAGTCATGGCCTCTACTGCTTTTCCTGCCCCCCCCATAGGGGGGAATGGAACTCGACCTCCCTCAAGTGGGGTGGACAGTTGAGGAGAAGAGGCCAAGGACGGCCTCTGACAGCAGCCAAAAGTGTGCTGCTGCCCCAGTTCCCCCCCCCCAGCCCCGAAGATTGATGCCATTAGAGAGCCCATCTCTGAGTTTAAAGTCCAGGCTCCTGCCATTAAAGAGACATATGACCTAATTAGAGAGTTGGAAGACCAGCTCACCGAGTTTGGCTGCAAAATCAAGCCTAATGTACAGGATGAATTTATCATCCACCCATCATCAGTACAAGCCACAGAGAAGATCCGCAACCTCAATTCACCTCACTTGACAGAGATGAGCCCTGCTCAAAAAATAAGGAAATATATCCTTATTGGCTTCCCTGTTGCTTGGTCAGTTGATCTACTAACAAAACAAACGTATATAACTGCTGCCTCACGTTGCTCCTCCATAATAGAGGACCAAACTGTCCCCTTCAAGCAAGTTCTGGTCCACATCTGTGGTCCACCCCCTGCTCAAGTAAACCTAGGCATCTGGGGTAAATTCAACTTGAGAGACTACACCCCAGAACCACCGAGATGTTTCCGGTGTCATATATTTGGGCACCATAGAAACACTTACCATCTCCCAGAGAGATGTGCAATCGGCAGTGGGGAACATTCCACTCACCGATGCCTCAACAAATTCAAGGCCAAAGAAGCAACAGTTGCAAAGTGCCCAAACTGTCAGGGAAACCATCATGCATGGAACAACCGCTGCCCAGAAATGCTGAAGAGGATTCCTCAAAGAATCCCTCCCTCCGCCCCAGCCATCAACCACACCACCTCCAACTTCACCCCTGCTCCTCCCTCGACCTCCAATCTTTGGCAAAGGTCCCTTCCTGCCCCACCCAATACCCACCACAGAACACCAACCCAGCTCCTATCACATAGATCACACCTCCTACAGTTTCCACCCCTACACCAACTTTATCCACCCCATCACACAACACTCACACTCCTACCATCCCCCAAACAACACAAACTCCCGCCATCCCCTTACGCAACACACACCAACATCTCCACCCTATGCAACACTCAAACACGCAATTCAGTCACAAACAACACTCAGACCACACATACACCCACTCACCACACCAGGTCCTGGGATCCCAGACTTAAATCCCATACCCCCACACCTCAACAGCCTATCCAACACCTTCCTCTGCTTCCTCTTCCCAACAACAAACCCTCTTCACAGTTGATGAGCTCACCAACCTTCATACTCAGGCCATTCAGGCAGCCGTAAGACTCCTCGCAACCAACGCCTCTCCTCAAGATGCCTACAATCAAGTCATCGAATGATCGAAGTAGCCCATTCCTTTGTCACTCAAGCCCTCGTCGCCAGAACCCACCGCCAGCCTCAACAAACCACCACTCCTACCACCTCCACCTCCTTTAATCATCAAGATGTCTAATCTCGGGATCTTACACTGGAAAGCCTAGGCTCTCGGACACAAGGTACAATATCTTGATGGCACTGCCAAGGCTGACAACATAGTTGTCATCATGGTTCAAGAAACCCTGTGCACAGAGCAAAACACTCCAAAATTTTCAGGATACAAAGGATTCTACCAGCACTGGTCTCCAGGGGAGAACAGAGGCAGTGCCACCTTCATCAAGAAAAACTTGTTAGCCAAATATATTACCCGACCAGTCTTCTGCGGTGAAGATGTCCACGTCCTCACCGTTAACATCAAACTTTAGGGCAGCTGCATAGGTCTGTACAACATATACAGACAACACAATGGTGGCTTAGACCTGACTACCCTCTTCGGGCTAGCTGGCCATCGTGACTTGGTAATAGGTGGCGACACATCATGAGCCTGCTGGACTACCAAGAAGACGTCACCCTTCTTAACAATCATGAGACAACTCATGACAGAGGTGGAATACTGGACCTCACCTTTATCTCCAACTCCCTAAGGCAAGACGCCACATGGAGAGTTCATCCCCTGGTCACAAGCGACCACTACGGGATCCATCTCACGCTGCTTATTCCTGAAATCTTCCAAATCCCTGCTCCTCCCCCTTGATGGAATTTCAAGAAGGCCAACTGGGGCAGATTCCAGGAGCACCTCAGCAATTGGTTTTCAGCCTACACACCATCCGAAGACATTGACCGAGCAGAGGCCGAGCAAGTCAATGCCCTGCAAGCTGCAGCAAACTCTTCCATCCCCCTCTGTAAACCACAACACACCACTCATCGTGACTGATGGTCCAACAGAGATTATTTTCAAAATATTTGATATCTATGAAAATATTTCATGCCATTCTACTAGGATCAAAGTTTCACGTGGTGAAATTTTTTTACAAAATTAATTAAAGTAAAAAAAGTTATGGGTAGTTTTCACATACCCTTCCTCATGCAGTCGTGAGAGGTTTTACTAAAGTATATGTTGTTATACTTGTTTGGGTAATAAACATTCAATTACATGAAAAAAGAAAAGAAATAATATCTCTTCTGGAGCGTCTAGCATCACTTCTGTCAACCTCACACACACACACACGCATGAATGTAGTCAGTTAGCTGGTGGCGAGCAGTGTTGCCAGATTGGGCGATAAGTAGCGGATTGGGCGCCTTTTGAAGCTACCCCGCTTCAAAAATTTGCAATTGGGCGACACGCTACTTTTTGGGCGACTTCTAATTTTCTGTATGCTATAAATACAAATATCCGCTACTTTTAGCTTTATAATTAAGAAAAAATAAAAGGTTATTTTTTCTGAAACTCAACATGTTCAAAAGCTTGTATAAATCTTGACCAGAGCGAGGCTTTGTTTTACAGTCGCATCGGCCTCAATCTCTCTCGTGTTATTAAGTTACAGTGGCTGTGTTCCATACGTCACCCTTTCCTTATTAAGTTCTTTGTGTTAATTATATCAATTGCCCTTATCCCATCAACACAGTGAGTAAATGGAGTAAATATAATAAAACTTTCAACATTCATGGCTCTCTAATAAAGAATTCAGAAAATGGATCAAAGAAGTGAAAGGAGATAATGAAAAGGCTTATTGTAAACTTTGCAAAGTTCTACTCAGAGCTCACAAAACTGATTTAAATAAGCACGCATCTACTGCAAAACATATCAAAAATGTTGCTTCTGTATTTGCACCTACACAGCAGAAATTGACAACTATTTGTTCGCAAAAAGGTTCTGTTACAACTCTTGAACTCAAGTTAGCTGCTTTTACTGCTTGCCATACATCTATTCGCAACGTCGATCATCTGACAGAGTTAAATGTGAATTTCCATCTTCAAGTTCAGCATCAATGACAATTGACACAAAAAAACTAAACATACATAGAACTAAATGCTCAGCATATATTAAAAATGTAATAGCTCCTGCCCTGATGCAAGAACTAATTGAAGACGTTCATGATCAGTCTTATTCGCTAATCATTGTCGAATCAAGTGAAATTTCTTGTGTGAAACATTTATGCCTGTGTATTAGATATTACAGTTCCAAGGAAAATCGAATTGTTTCCCAATTTTTTAGGATTAATTCCTGTTATTGAAACAACTGCTGAGTCTCTGTATGAAACTACCACTAAATTCTTGTCTGAAGTTGGTGTCGATATTAAACACTGCTTTGCCATTGCAACGGATGGTGCATCAAACCTTTGTGGCATGAAAAATTATCTATACACACGCATGAAAGAGGTTAATCCAAATATCTTACTGCTCAAGTGCATTTGTCATTCTCTTCATTTAACTTGTTCGCACCGCATCAAAAGAATTGCCTGGCAATATAGACTACTTGCTAGGGGAAACGTGTAACTGGTTCCACAGATCTGCCTAGCGCTGCAATTCTTACATGGAGATATACAAACTGATAAATGATGGCGAGGAACCCTTAAAGATTTTACCTCTATCCCCTACACGGTGGCTTGCTAGAAGTAACTGCGTGAAGAGTTCTGCAGCAATGGAATACTTTGCAATTGCATTTTAAAATGGATTCTTCCCATTGCGATAGATACTATGCAAGAGAGCTGTTTAATATGTACTCTGGTCCCTTAAATAAGTTATACTTAACTTTCTTGATGCTGATTTTGAAGGAATTTGAGAAGGTTAATTTGCTTTTTCAAAAAGAGATCGCTGATGCATGTGGTGTTCTAGATTTGCATAACTTCGTGCTTTCGCTGTTGAGAAGAGTTCTGCCACATTCGCACGTGAAATCAAGATGCTTTTACAACAAATTATTGGCACTCAAAGAAAAACCTCCACATAAGGTTATGCAAGTGAAGTTCTCTCTCGATACAGAGGAGAGGATGGCGGTGTTACGGGTTTATAAAGATCTCTCCACAGATAAGCTTTTGCGAATGTTTGATGGGAAAGACCCAGACCCCCAACGAATCCATTCACTCAAAAGATCTGGCATAACCTAAGGAAGACATAATTCTATGGTTACACAACTGTCTACATATCCGTGGGACACACTATCACACAACATAACTTGGGTAATGAGGACGCAGCAGATGCCACTGAACTAGGATTCGGCAGCTTGTCAGAAGCCTCTGCAAGAATCCAAAGGAAGAGGGACACAGAGAGCTAGGTCCTGTACTCCAAAAGGGAAGAGGGGGTGAACTGCTGAGCCCGACTCTCAGTATCAACCTGGGGCAGTTTATAGATGCAGTTGGCACTTGTATACTTTATTTGTACAGTACCGTATATTTGTAAGATTTCAGACAATAAAAAATCTGTTTTCACTTATTTGTTGTTGGATTTTCACCACTCAAAAAGCATTTAAATCAGAATTTTGTGCTCTTTCAAGTTACAAGGCCAATTTCTGAAAGGGCCATCATTTTTTTATATGTTGATCAATGTGTGTGTACAATATAAAATAATTTTTTTTGTCCAATTGTATCAGCAACTTTTGATGTAATGATCAAAACAGCAAGTACATTTGTGCATCAGGTCACTGAAAACACATGGTAAAAAAATTAAGGAAATCGGGCCACAAATAAGGGAGAATAGACAAGAAATGTTTATATGGTGTCATATACGCTCACAAGGTCCCCACCAACACGCAAGTCCCAGTGTATGTCTGTTGCCCACTGCATAATAGAGTACGTTAATTGTTTACTGAACAGTAAATCTGTATCATTTATAATGCACACTATTTGTATGTTAATATAAATAACTACAGGTCTTTCTGCTTTATTAGGTACTTATAAAACATGTTTTACTTACATCTTTGGCATATGTGTTTATGTACGGCTGCAGAATGTATTTATGCTATTATCATTGTCTCTTATGGAAAATGACTGGCTACATTACGCAAATTTTACATTGCCCATGCCTTCTGAGAACCTATCCTCGCGTTGTTCCATGAGGTGAGTGTGCTTGGCAATTATATTATTGCCAAGAGTTACTTGATTACACAATCGCAGTTAAAATATATACATCTATACACACGTGAAATTAAAATGCCTCAAAAACCTAGTAAAAAAAAGCCGAAATGAGCGAGTAATGCACGCACGAAAAAAAAAATAATTTTAACGAACAAGCGACCGCCTCGGAGGCACTTTCCCACCGTGTTGAGATCTTATACCTGCAAATTGTGCGAGGACACAGGTAAAGAGGCTCACTCCATTAAGTGCTGCTCTATGAATCCATACACACGTGGTGAACCTTAGGCAGCAGGTCTGAAGCTAGGTATAGCCCCACTAGCACTTGACTCTCTGCTTGGGAATAAACACCAAGAGCAGTAAGAAGCACCTCTGTAGTTCCGTTTCTGTACGGAATAATAAAAAAGGTCAAGTATGTGTATTCAATCCACAAGCATCTTGCAAGAAATAGACTCGAGTTTTCTCTCTTTTAAGAGAGAGAGAGAGAGAGAGAGAGAGAGAGAGAGGAGAGAGAGAGAGAGAGAGAGACAGAGACAGAGACAGAGAGACAGAGACAGAGACAGAGAGAGAGAGAGAGAGAGAGAGAGAGAGAGAGAGAGAGAGATAGCAGTGGATTTCCTCAAGTCTTTTCTTCCACAAAAATCCCAGTGTCACCGGTGGAATGGGTTAGAATGATAGAGTCTGGTTCAAGCTCCAGTAGTGACAGGACATCCTCCATCCTCTCTGCCAGTAGTTGAAGCCGGCCAAGTTTCTACAAAAAATGAGTATCTGATCTTTTTTTTTTTTTTTTTTTTTACGAGAGCCAAAGAAAGAAACAAAGACCGTTTTTTTTGTTTTGTTTTTGTGTTTCCATTTCTGTTTTAGTGAAAACAAGTGACTGTATTCTATAACCCTAAATATTTCTGCCTGCTCTTCTCTCTCTTTTACTAGAGTTGGGAAGAGAAAGAGAAAGTGTTCAAGTTTCTACTTTGTTTTTATCTCTTTTGCAATAGATAGCTGAAGCCTCTTCCTGCCAGTGAAGTGATTTCCTACTCCTCCACTACTTCCCTGATCTGAAGTGGAAGTTTCTTCAAAGAAAAAACGAACCTAAGTGTATCTGTTTTCTTTTCTTCCTCTTTCACGAGAGCCAGAGAAAGAAACAGAGAGATTGCCTTTGTTTTTTTTGTTTTGTTTTTATGCTTTTGTGTTGTTTTGGTTTAGCTGAACACACATTATTGTGTTGCATAATTCTATATAGTGTTGAAGTTTTAATTTTGCATTTATTTTTCTGTTTGCTCTTCCCTCTCTTGCAAGAGCTGGAAAGAGAAATATAAAGACCACTTGGTGTTGAGCATACTTCATAGTGTGCCTCATACAGGACGTGATCCATTGTATATTTTCTGTTTGCCTGCCCTCTCGCGAGAGTTGGGAAGAAACATAGAGCACAGTTTTTAGTGATAAAACAAGTGTTATAGTGTTCCAATTAACTGAAGTGTTCCAGTCACAAGGCCCCTATATTTTATTAAACAAAACTGACAAACAAACAGTGCAAGTGACAATATACTTGGTGAAATCTGTGGACATCCATGACTAGTCGTTAGTCATGGCCTCTACTGCTTTTCCTGCCCCCCCCCATAGGGGGGAATGGAACTCGACCTCCCTCAAGTGGGGTGGACAGTTGAGGAGAAGAGGCCAAGGACGGCCTCTGACAGCAGCCAAAAGAGTGCTGCTGCCCCAGTTCCCCCCCCCCAGCCCCGAAGATTGATGCCATTAGAGAGCCCATCTCTGAGTTTAAAGTCCAGGCTCCTGCCATTAAAGAGGCATATGACCTAATTAGAGAGTTGGAAGACCAGCTCACCGAGTTTGGCTGCAAAATCAAGCCTAATGTACAGGATGAATTTATCATCCACCCATCATCAGTACAAGCCACAGAGAAGATCCGCAACCTCAATTCACCTCACTTGACAGAGATGAGCCCTGCTCAAAAAATAAGGAAATATATCCTTATTGGCTTCCCTGTTGCTTGGTCAGTTGACCTACTAACAAAACAAACGTATATAACTGCTGCCTCACGTTGCTCCTCCATAATAGAGGACCAAACTGTCCCCTTCAAGCAAGTTCTGGTCCACATCTGTGGTCCACCCCCTGCTCAAGTAAACCTCGGCATCTGGGGTAAATTCAACTTGAGAGACTACACCCCAGAACCACCGAGATGTTTCCGGTGTCATATATTTGGGCACCATAGAAACACTTACCATCTCCCAGAGAGATGTGCAATCGGCAGTGGGGAACATTCCACTCACCGATGCCTCAACAAATTCAAGGCCAAAGAAGCAACAGTTGCAAAGTGCCCAAACTGTCAGGGAAACCATCATGCATGGAACAACCGCTGCCCAGAAATGCTGAAGAGGATTCCTCAAAGAATCCCTCCCTCCGCCCCACAATGTTACTCTTAGATTTTTTTTGGATATTTAAAATTTTGTAATTGTATTTTGTATGTTGTGTATTGTATAATAAAGGTAAACAAAAGAGTTACCTTCCCATTTCCTAATTTGATTATGCTTTATTGTTACATATATTCAATTTTCAATTGAAAAATAAATGGTATAAATATAAAATAAAGCATTCTAAACATTACAAATCAAATATATGTAAAGAAAATTTAAAAAAAATTCTTTAGATTGCTTTAGAAAAGAACTAATTTGCTGAAAAAACATCCACTTAACATGCAAAGCATCCAAATTGGGATACTGCTGTCAAAAGTCGATTTCCCGTGAAAGCGGCAAAAATCCAGTAGAGGATACTTTCTTGGGGGGTTTAGACCCCATTTTGAAAAATGTTCTAAGTAAAAAGTTCTTAGAAAACACTCTTCTTCAACATACTAAGAGCGTTTCCCTTTGACATCATTATTTCTTATAGTGCCCGCTAAAGGGTTAATGAAGGCATAAAGCCAATAAGCCATTAAGATTGGGTAACCAATAATACACAGCTCTGAAGTAAGATCGAAAATGAATTTCTTGAGTATACTATTCTTTCGCAATCTTCAATTCTGAGTTTGATCTGGAATGTTGATTCTGATTTGCTTAGTTTAATACCAGGCCATATACAGGGAAGCCACAACAAGAGTAAGAAGTACAGTTGGCACTACAGAGCCTTTTCAGGTGAAAGTTGGACTCCATCAGGGATCAGCTCTTAGCCCCTATCTATTTAACCTTCTCATGGATGTGATGGTGGAGGAAGTGACAAAGGAGGCACCATGGAGCATGCTCTTTGCAGACGATATTGTTTTGGTCTCCGAGAGCCGTGAAGAATTGCAAGAGAGGTTGGAGCTATGGAGGGGTTTGCTGGAGGATTACGGACTGAAGGTGAGCAGACAGAAAACGGAGTATCTGGAGTGCAATGTGACACAAGGAGGCGACCTGTTCATGCAAGACCACAAGCTACCAAAGGCGGACGCCTTCAAATACCTCGGCTCCTACGTAACGAAGGATGGAGACCTAGAGAGAGAGATTGATCATAGGATCCAGGTAGCGTGGAACAGCTGAAAGAGAACATCAGGGGTGCTATGTGACAAGAAAATCAGTGCTAGAGTGAAAGGAAAAGTGTACAAGTCAGTTGTGAGACCAGCGTTGCTGTACGGTGCGGAGACGTGGCCGGTGAAAAAGGTTCAAGAAAGGAAGATAGATGTCGCAGAAATGAGAATGCTGAGGTGGATGTGTGGGGTGACGAGGGAGGACAGGATACGAAATGACCAGATCAGAGGTACAGTGAAGGTGGTGGAGGCGTCGGCGAAAGCGCAGGAGAGGAGATTACAGTGGTTCGGTCATGTGAAGAGGAGAGAAGAAGACTACGTGGGTGTGAGAGTGATGGAGATGGACGTGGAGGGCAGACGTAGACGAGGAAGACCTAAACTACGGTGGAAGGACCGACTGAAGGAGGATCTCAGAGAGAGACAGCTGGAGGAGGAGCAAGTGATGGACCGGAACCAGTGGAGACGACTAGTGAAGAGATGCGACCCCATATGAAAATGGGAATGCAAATAGAGGAAGAAGAAGAATACCAGTTTGTTTGACAGTACCTGAAGCAGTTACTGAGCGTAACCTAGTTTAGTTTCAACCATATTTGACCTGATGAGTTTACTTTCTCCAGTCATTATCAGAGGGAAAATTCTAATTCAGACTGCCTGGAGGACTGATTCCTCCAGGAATTATCCTTTACCTAACCAATATCTTGAAACATGGAACGACTTGAGCGTGGAGATTATGATGGTTAGTAATTTGACTGTCCCTCACAAAGTAGCAGTGATAGGACAGAATTACAATTTGCACATTTTTTGTGATAGTTCCATCAAAGCTTATGGTTGTGCTGTGTATCTGCTGGGGTATGAATGAAGGAATTTACAGATGGTAAAGGCTAAAGTCGCCCCTCTTAAGAGTAAAACCCTTCCTCAGAACTCATTTCCATCTGGTTGAGCTTCAAGGTAGCTTGTTATGTTCTCAACGTTTTGAGTGACAATATTACACAAACTAACTTGGTCAGATAATGAAGATCACAAAATAAAACACTAAAAAACAAAGCAAAGCACAACAACAAAAATATATATAAATTTTAATGTAAACAAAATGGAATCTTTCGAACAAGGAAATAAATTGCATCAAAACTGTATATAAGGAAAGAAAGAAAAAAATTTCAAAACATGTACAGTAAATCATACTTAGATGTGCAACTCATAAAATATTTGGATCTAGTAAAGATGAGTAACCCCCAGAATTTCAGGTAAAGTTAATGAATCCCTTACACTGATAGGTTACATTAGGTGATCTGCCTCGTAGATACAAATTTTCCTACAGCTCCCTGGGGTTACTTTTCTTTACGACATCCTTAATTTTCTAACTGGAATCCACCACCAAGAACTAAGTACAGTAAAACCTATTAAATCTGGAACCAATACATTCTACAAATAAAACAGTGACGATACATTACATAAATTATAATTTTCTATTTATAAAGAACGGTATGGTAAATAATCCCACATAAAAAGCAACTGCTTGATATGTTTATCCACAGCCAACCCCATGGGAAAGTTTCTAGCTGGACATTATTTTGCATACAAATGCGATGTTCCATATTGATGATGGTAATCCAATACCCGTCAGTATGGAAACAACAATTACCGAAATCCCATATACACCTTCTGAAAGCCATGAGGTTCAATTACAAAATGGCTTTTATTATCCTATGAAGGGTCACTAAGCTTAATACGTAATGTTTTACTATCCCTTTACATCTTACAAGTCACAATACTCCCCACCTCTGCTTCTAGGTCTTCATATTGAAAAATTGCTATTTATTTTAAATCCTCTATATATATTAAACCATAATCCCCTGAAAAACTGGGTCTGAAGGAGGTAAAAACAAGAGAGATTCCTAAGCACCTCGTTCTGCCCCATTTAGTCAACTCATACGACACAGCAGGGAACACGGAAGATTCTTGCCACTCCTTTGGATGGACTTTCTATGCTTAAAAATAAGTCATGAAAGAGTTTAAGGTGCATGACATATTATTCCATCAATTCCTGGCACTGTGGAAGACTGAAGAGTACCATAATGATAAAAATAAAATAGTCTCAGCACTGCCCTTTTGGACTGTGGCCTCTAGGAGTTAGTTGCTTCTAGTTTGTATGCCTATGAAGAAACAGGCAAAATGGTTTAGAAATTAAAGACCAGGGCTGAAAAAAATATACTGAAGTTTGTTTATTGAAAATTGACGGAGTTCGATAATAATATCTAATGACTATGATAAACCATGAGGTGGGCGAGTTTTCCTATCTATTCATTTACTCAAATATACATTCGCGCTGTATATTTAAATATTTCTTCGTGACTTGAAAACTCAAGTCGAGCACTATTACTCTATTAGAAATTATGTTTTCAAGGCCTATGTATCAGCGAGATGGACAAGCCAGGACGGTTCAGTGTTAGGTCTTGTTCAGTTACGGTTCTCCTATGCCTACGTCTACACAGAATATTCTTTGATATTTGTAACACAGTAACCCTTCACATCTGATAACCCACAACAATTCCCATCTGTTTATCATTGCTTCGTGTCTTCTTGTTGACTAGGCTCAAAGTGGCCAATTATATTTGCCCATCCCAGTGGGGAAAAGAAAAACCCTAAAACATTCCTATTCCTATAAAAAAATCAATCCTTAAAAATATATATAGAAATAACTTCATGGTTTACTCTCCAATCCCAATGAAATCATTTAACTCAAGATTCCTATTTACACAAAAATAATTTGTAAATATCTAGTCGTTCCAGATTTAGGAGATTCTACTGTACCAGAAATCTTTAATCGACTTTACCTTGCTTCTTTCTTGATTGCCTGTGAAACCTGCATAGTCAAAAATAAAAAATCTTACAGGAACAGTACACAAACACATGACATTTCAGAAAATGAGTTATGAGAGATGTGAGAGGTATAATAGCTTCTGGGAAAGGTGCATTAATTCGGCCACCCCCTATATGTATACGTATATATCGACGTCTTAAAAAAGGGGTGACGGATATAACAGCTTGTGCTCTGACTCAAACACCCTCCAAAGGGGGATTGCATCCATAGTATACGTATGTACTGGAGTATGTCTTGTAAGAGTGACAGAGGTATAATAGCTTATGTGAATGTGTGCTTCGACTCAGCCACCCTTGAAATGGAGAATGCATCCACTGTATATGCACATATTGAGGAGTTATAAAGAAAGATACAAGGTTCTTGGGGATAATACCACTTAGGATGCAAAATGTAAAGTTTGAAATTAGTCACGAAATTCTCTATCTAAACAGCAGAATCTCACTAAGAGAAAATTAATAGACGATGGAGGTTTTAAAAGCTATTCTCTGAAAGTTCAATAAAAAGTTGAATATATGCTATAGCTTAGGACTTTGAAAGGGGGAATTGATAGAATAATCCTCCCCATATTTGTTTGCAGCTTTTAACTTTTTCTTATATGCAGCGGCTTCTTGATAGCCTTTTACAACTTTCCCTGTCTCATGTATCCTGATAGGACAATCGAGATGAACATATTGTAAGAAAGCCCATCAGTAACGAAAATTGGTATACCTGTATACTGTATTTTGTTCACTCAATTTACTCAAAAATTCGTTGTAGTTTGTCGTTTTATGCGTCACGATTAATCCCCATTTGAAAGGGGGTGGAGACACACAGAAGGGAAATCAAGGCTGGTTGCCCTTATTAACACCCTGTGATGGCTTAAACATGGGGTTGTCACTTTAGAGCTGAGCAGTCTAAACATCGCACCAGTACTATTCTAAAAAATAATACACGCAATATCGGCAGCTCCTAACAAGTTGACGAGAGAACCACATCAAATATTAAAGACCAAAAAATGCATTCAAAAGCAGCTAGAAAATGACTTATAACAATGACAACATAAAGAATGGATGTGTGAAAGGAATAAAAGTAAAATGAAACTGAAAAAGTGCCAGTTAAAGGAAAAAGGGAATAATTCTCAAAAATTAGTAAAGCAGATGCTAAACGTCAAAATAAAAATGTCATTCTGAAGCAGCTGAAAATTTGGTGCTGATGGCAAGCGGCAACATGGCAGGACATCATTCATTTCCTCTGTATAAAAATGTCATTCTGAAGCAGCTGCAAATCGGGTGCTGATGGCAAGTGGCAACATGGCAGGACATCATTCATTTCCACTAACATTTTGAAGTTCTCCTTAACACGATGAACATCCACATATGTCTCGATTTAAGTCCCTAAAGCTAGTGCCTATGACCTCTCCTGATTTGTCCCTGGCACTGACGTTACATTAGAGCCAGAAAATACGTAAAGAAAAAAAAACTAACTAATATGTCCACCGACATGGTTTCCATGCCAGGGTTCACCACACTTTGATGTCAAGTCAACTGATGAATTCGGTCGTAGACCGAGTTCACAATTCCCATTACGTTGAAATCAGGTATCCTGCCCAATGTGGGATTTATATTAAGCCCTTTTAGTTACTTACATTTAACTCCAAAAGCTAATTCAAAGCAAAGAATATTCACATACTATATAAAAAGCAAATGATCAATGTAAACTTAACAAATTAAGGTAGAGGGCAAAACAAATATCAAATATACATGCTTATTAGCACACATTTTGCCCTTCCCCTCCAAAAAAATAACCATAACAGTATATCGTACAGTCAACTTGGGATCACGTAAGTGGTTACAAACAGGAGAGGATATTGTCTGGGATTCAACTAAGTCAAACGTCACCCTGAAGCTCACGTCATCTCATATCCAAGCGAGCCTGATTTTTCTCTTGCCATTAGAAATATTCCCTATTCTATCAACTCTTTTTCCAGCTAAATAAATCTAGATCCTTCAACAAACTACAAAATTAAGTCATGCTACCTTTAAGTGATCATATATCAATTACCTTACATCACATGAGTTGCTAATAAAAGTTAAAACTTAACTGCAACCTCGTTTCCTTAAAATATCAAGACATAATTATAAATATTGAGGCTATAAATTTATATTGATCCTTTAGTAAAAATCTATAGCATTAAACGCTGTGAAGTCAGACATCATATTTCTTTTGATTCTAATTGCTTACTTGCTAAATATTATATCTAAAGAAATCCCATAAGTGGCAATAAAATTATACCTTGAAGACAGGAAATTCAGAAGCTTAGAGGACTGATCTAGGCATGTCTGGGTTCTAGTAAATGTATGCTTTGACTCGGCCACCACCCTTGCAAGTTCGGGCACTATGTGAAAAAAGCATATCAGCACTTCAAAGTTCATTAAAAAAAATTAGTTTCTCATTTCTGTGCTATGAATCCTGGATTTAAACTCTCCCTTTTCTGTACTAAATGCCTAAGTAAGATAACAGTAGTACAGTAATTAGCCATGATATACTTTTCAATTTAGTATTTTACTTATGGTATAAAAAATAACTTTCTATTTATTCTCATTTACATTGACACAAGAGAAATCAGGTCGCAGAAAAAAAATCTCAAGTGTGCAAGCTTACTGAAATGCCGCAGCGACTTGGGATAGGCTGGGGATGGGGGGTATGTTTTAATAGCCCCACGGGCATTACGCTGAGAGCGAAAACAAATCATGAGGGGGGGAGGGAGGAACCGGAATCCTGCTCAGGGAAGGAAAGAAATAACAGATTAATTAAACTTGTAATCACAGATATCTTCAAGTAAAAAAAATATTGAAAAAAGTAAAAAAGGTTACTGAAAACAGTGAAATTAAACTTGTAAAAAAGTACAAAACAAAAAAACAGAAATTACTGATTTTGATAGGGCAACCAATTTACTTAAAGGAAAATTATTTATTTATAAAGAGTAACCACTTTAAAATAAATTACTTATTAATCTCTTAGGCACCTTTTGTAAGTTCAAAATACTATTATTTCAACAATATTTTGTTTTGCATGGTTGCAGACTGCAATAAATTATAATAAAAAAACAGGCACAGAGTACTATTTAAAAACAATGTTGAGTATTTACTCAAAGGGACATCATATTATAAGCTTCATATTGAATAACTACAATAAATACAAATAATATCAACAAAGTAGAAGAAATGACTAACTACAAAAATCACAATTACAAAATATATAATCTACATCTCTACATCCCCATGAAAAAACCATGTTTGAGATCATAGCATGGCATTAAGAAGGCCATCCAGCCTGGATTCCCAGCTCCAAACTGTCTACCCTCATAATGGGTATCAACAGTCACATAAAAACAACAAACTGAAACAGTAACATCACAGTCAGAAGACATCTGAAAGAAAAGCTTTGTCAAACTATTAAGACCTAATGCTATTCTTTGTTAATTATTTACAGCCTATATTGTTAGGTAAGCATTCAACAATACTTATAAATTTTTACGTCACGGGCTCCCTTTCTTGGCAAGGGCCACCCTTCAAAGGACTTTGGTTTTGGCAGTGATAAGTTACCAAGAGCAAATGCCTACGATGGTTCTCGAACCGACGACCTGATGAATCAAAGTCGCATGCTCTACCACCCGACCACATAAGTGTTCTTCTATACTGAACCCTCATTAAATGCTTCCCAATGTGTTTTATGCAAAACCTCAAATGCATTTGTATACTACATGAAAGGACCTTCAAGTCATTTGTAATGCATATACAGTAAGCTGCTCTTCTACCCCATAATCTTCGTATCTAGTCTAAGTCTCAGAACTAAGTAAAGTACGAAAGGTTAAGAATGTACCATGTCAGTAACTACTATTGACTTTCAAAACTACCCAAACTACTCTTGATAACAACCACCTCTGAGACACTCCCCAACTCACAAACGTTGGTTCCAGAAGTCCGTTCGTATGTTGTTTTTTAGAACTAAGTACTGTACAGTACATACACATGCAGTACTTAGGCTAAAGGCACTTAACTCCTACAGGAAACCAAGTATACAGTATGAATGAATTATAATACAGTAATAATGATGAAATAATGCAATACAGTTCAGTCATACAGTAATGCATGGGTAAACAAACGAACAAACATAGGTACTGGGTAAGTTTTAGTTATCTGTGAATATCCGCAACTTGAATGTTCATAAATGCTTCTGTACTCGAGAGGGTTCTCTAGTAGCGTTATTTAATACATCTAATTAGTGCTTACCTAAAGGGATAAATACCTGTCAAGAGAAAAATCGTAAACATGCAACTCACAACTGAACGTATCAACACTGAGGGACTTTTAACTCTTATGTATTATCATTAGGAAATTCCTCAAGAAAATGTGGCTTAAAAGTATACACCTACATCAATATTTTATTTTCTAGAGAAATTTAATCGTACATTGAGTACCAGAGACACTTTGATACTCCAAAAGTTACTTATAAAAGTAACAAATCACAGGTGACTTCTCTCGTAAAATTGACTCAATGTGTTCAACATCTTCACTCCCTCAAACACAGAAATAATTCCCTCGTTAGCACTTACCTATTTGCAACTAATTACCAACTGCCAAGGATATTTGCGACAAAACTGTAACCATTTGCATGTAGCCACAAATAAACACCACAGGAATCAGACATTCACAAGGATATTTGGTCGATTAGATCTTGACTTTAGGGTTATACCTCTAGCCATCGATATCATCTGGAATGTTTTGTAATAGTTTACAATCACTGTATAAATCATTGCACATAAGAAGAGCTAAGAGGAGTGATTGAGGAAGGTTTGGACAGTGGTGAATGTGTTCTCTGGCTCGGTTACCCCCTTAAAATGGGGTTTGCCAAAGTAAAAAATTAAAACTACAACTTGAAGGAAAATGTTATTACTGACTTTACCAACCAAATAACAATATTATCTTAAGAGTTATTTACCTTCAGAACAAGGTGGACTGCAATAGCGTAGTGACAAGAACATCTGACTTGGAGAGTGACAACCCCATGATCGAGCCCACCATGGGCATTCGGAAGTTCATCCAGCCTTAATTCCCCAGCTCCAATGTGTATGTCCAACCTCAAAAGGGGGTTTAACAGTAACACAAAATAGCAAACAACACTCATCTTCAGTACAAGAGATTGAAAATCAAACTGACGGTCTTGCCCGCAGTGTTACAGCTCTAATCATACATAAATCTGCATTCCTCTAAAATTCTAAGAAAAAACTTTAAGGTTCCTAATATTACAGACTTCAATAAATAAATCAATACCTTATCAACAGCTAAAACTTTCCTACAAATTATTTATAAAAAAAATCACACCACCAAAGCAAATATGTACTGTAATACCATATTTCACGATAGCACAGAAAAATAAGTTATATGAAGCCTAAAAGAGCTGCAAAAATTATGAATAAGGGTAACCAACAAGTGTCCAACACTGCTTTTGGGACAATGCTTAACTAAAGATACCATGGGCAAAGCAAAAATATTTAGATAAGGTTCTTTCCATACTTGCCGAGATAGTGATCACAAGGCTTATTCATGAGGGATCCGTATTGATTGTATGGCTAATTCTCGAGCTATGAATCCATGCCTTGGGCAAAACATTTAACTTCTTTGTCTAAAACCTGTCAGGGTGAAGGAAATAAAAAAAAAAATTAGATGAAATGTCAAAGTACAAGATTTCACTATTAACACAAAGATATCAATGTGGCATTTGAAAAAAAAAAACTGAAAAAGTCTATCATTATATATATATATATATATATTATATATATATATATATATATATATATAATATATATATATATATATATATATATATATATATATATATATATATATATATATAAAGAAATTAATATCCAAACTAATCACTGGATATTGTAAAGAGTGGCCCATAGGACGCTAGGATTATTCATATTTACAAGTCACTTAACCTAACTTACTAATTTAAGAGGTTAGGCATATTTAATTTGACATGGGGTTCTAGAGGGTTAATAATCTCAAAATATCCCTAACAATCTCTAAATTAATTTGAAAAATTTATTATGGTGTTGCATAGTGTACAAATGCCTAATGACAAATTTTCAATGACCAATGCAATCGTATTACAATTAAATGATATAGGTTAGTGGAAGCTTTCATTTAAACAAATTTGTAAATGCCTGCAATTCTCGTCTACTTTCTAATACTGAACGAACATTAGATATAGGTTAGTGGAAGCTCTCATTTAAACAAATATGTAAATGTATGCAATTCTCGTCTACTTTTTAATACTGAACATTAAAAAAAAATTGGTTTTTCTTCGGTCAAAATTTTCTCATTTTCTTCAATCTGAAAATTTATCTTGTGGAATGCAAACCCAATAGACTTCACACTTCCAAATACACTTTAAGAGCAAAATTATGATCTTAAGTTAGCTGCACATTTATGACAAAAAATTACCTTTTGATTACAAACTAACCATTTCTAAACTATAAACAAATCGATCATCATCAAATAGCCAAAAACGTACCAATGTAATATTTAACAACACCTAGCTTGAACACAAACCAGTAATAACTTTTTTGTACTACAGTTTGGTTCCGGTTTTACGTCACGGACTCCCTTTTCTACCAAGGGCTAGGAAGTTTGCCTTCTTGCGAAGGACTTGTTTTGGCAGATGTAATCGTTACCCTGAGTACATGCCCTTGCTAACCTCAGACCGTGACGGGGTGCAAACCCTCGACCTGACGCCTCAGAGTCGCGGACGCTACCGCTTGAGCCATGGTGACTACTTTTTTGTAATACAGTATTAGAGTATAAATTAAACACAACTCTAAGGAACCAAAATGAGTAATTTGACACGGATGTATCCAATTTTATCACTGTCCTCAAAACACTCGGACAAAAAAAAAAAAAATCATTTTGTGTTTGTTTTTAGGTCATGGACTCCCTTTTCTACTAAGAGCTGAGACAGTGCCTTGTTGCAAATGACTTTGGTTTTGGGGTGTGAATTACCCTGAGTGAATGCCCTTTCTAACCTCAGACCACTGCAGGCTGCGGACCCTCAACCTGACAAATCAAAGTTGCGAGCATTACCGCTCAGCCAGTCAGCCATAGTAAGGTTGATTTACAGACCAACTTAATCTAGCAATAGCAAAGAATGGGATCTTGTAAAGAAAAGTTACCCCATGGTGTCATAATTACAAGGCAAGTCACCTAACCTAACCAAGTACAGGGTTACTTTATTTTATGTGGGGTATTGGGGTCGTTCATCTATAAAAGATCCAGAGAAAAAAAATACAATATATTCAATCATTAATATTAAGCAAACCCATCAGGGAATTCTTAAGATAATTGTATAAACAAGATAACTTGGAACGGAAAAGGAGGGAGGCAACATTCTGATAAAAGCTAGAAAATTGACTAGGTTCAAAAGGTCTTTAAAACACCATAGGCAAATGTAGAGTGAAATGCACAAAACTAATGAAGCAAATTTGGTCATTAAAAATTGGTTCCTAAAATCGCTTTTATATGTGGTGTTTTTACCTAACCAAAGTTTGCAAAGTATCTACTAACATGTCTTAGCTGAGAAAGTTTAAGATAAGACACTCAAAGGTTTACAAAAATATTCGGAGAAAATATCCAGTAATGACACCTTACTGTTGCACTGTTCTCAGATGACACTTAATTGGGCTAATAAACAACTAATTATTAAACCCCATTCAAACTGGAGTAGACATAAAGCTGGGGCATTAAGACTGGATGCCTTTCCTAAAGCCCTGCATTGGGCTCGAACACGGGTGTCACTTACCGAGAATAGTGCTTGCATACTGGGTTTACTGCTCGAGAAAAATCTTACAAACAGGACCACATATATCAGCATTCTAGTTGGCCAAAGCAAGAATAGGATGGTTATGTTAGGAAATTCCCATAAACATTCAGTAATGATCACTTACTTCTACCACCTACAATTAAAATCTTACCCCACCTTCGGGCCACAAGGGAAGGTCCGCTCACCCTCAAGGGAGAACATCAAAGAATGAAAATGATCACTTGTTGCTGGTAATAAAGCCACAGGTTAGGCTAATCTTGGTAGTTTTATTCCTGCAACTTTTTAACCTGAATTCTAATCACCTCCCCCCAAATTAGTTCTAACAATCTCCATCATACCAAACCTTTCCTACAGTGTATATATAGCATGTAACCTTATGTGTAGTAATTACAACTAAAATCCCAGAGGGGGAAAGCATACTCCTATGTGCACCTCTGCTTGTCGCTAAAGTCGACTAAAGGGGAGGGAGCAAAGACTGGATATCGAATAAACTGAAGATAACGGCTCCCAGTACAATAAGGAACCCAATGAATTGTTAGGTTAAAAGAGATTAAGTTAGGTCAGGTTAGGTTAAGTCATAACCTATCAATTTACGAGGTTATTTAATGTACTGGGAGTCCTTATCTTTACCTGATCCTTGGAAATCCCCTCTTGTGGTTTTCTCCCACAGATTTTTAGGCTTAGACTCAGCTTCACCCTTTATAGGGGGGGGTTCTGAATATAAAAAAATAAAGCTACATAGGTTAAACATATACCTTGGGCAAATACAGATTTTTCTAGTTTATGTCATATCACTATTGAAGAAATTTTTCATTATAATAGGTCAGGTTAGGTAAGTTTGGTTTACTTCCAGTAAGGAATTAGATATTTTTCATATATATCGGTAAATGGTTACTTTCACACCCTTTAAGAGTGAGATTGAGAATAATTAAAAAAATTCCCAAAACTAAAAAAATATCAAATCAACAAAACTTTAATTCTTTAGTAGAAGTGAAGTAAACAAATATTTAAGACATTTAATTTCACAAGTTTTTCTCATAACCGGGGGAGTGAAAGTACACAATTACCACAATTTTCTAACTAATGAAAACGGAGATATTTTTAATAGCTGATACTACCCTCACAATACCATACAACTCCAATAAACCTGATGGGTCACCACCCCCTGATCTTCAAACCCTCGATGAAATGGCAGTACCTTACCCTAATATTCTATTGACCTCATGCAGAGCAGGAATCTGAAATTTTTATAGGTCTCATTCTTCAGTTGTGGTAAACCCAAATTCCGTAATATTCAGTAGGTCACTGTTGACAAAGTCCAAGCTCAAAACCTAATTCTTTAACCTTTTAGGTCCCTCCAAATCCCCCTTATGGCGTGGACACCAGTTGGTCCTGGGGAATTAAGGCTGAATGTTCTCCCTCATCATCCACCTGTGAACTCGACCTTTACGATAAAAACCTCAATTAAAAATTCACTTATACACGTACATGGGTTACAGAAAACCTAAACGTACATGGATGTTGCCGAAAACTAAACGTACATGGGTTTCAGAAAACGCTAAACGTACATGGATATTGCAAAAAACGCTAATGATAAAATTTACAAATATATTCGCACTTCGATATTAAAATGCGTATCAAAGAAACTTTTTCTATTTTACAGAATTCATTTAGTCCTAATAACATTCTCAAAAGGTAATATCAGAAAATCTATAAATAGTCATTATTGGGTTTGGCATATGAATGGAAAGGGAAAAATATCCTTTTCCAGACCAAGATCTTCAGCCGGCTTCCCTGAGGAACTTTCAAACCACTGCCAAAATTCACCGTTTTCTTCTCAATTAGTAGCCGAAATATCGATCAAACATATATTATTTTACTCTATTAAATAGAATTTATATCTGAGTCACGCTTAAATATTATTATATGCGCAAATAAACATAAAAGATTTGATAAAATTGATTCGTAGATTTACTCTCACCCAACTCCTGCCAATGCTCTCTCTGACTGATGACGGTGATTTGTGACCACGTTGCGCACCCAAGTCTGGTCAAAGGCATGAAGTGCAGTGTTGCCAACTCCCCGTAATGAATTATCTAATAATAATAATAATAATAATAATAATAATAATAATAAGGAAATATTATTATTATTATTATTATCATTATTATTATTATTATAATCATTATAAATTGAATATAATATATAAATAATTAATTTGGGTTTTTCTTTCCTCTAAGAAATTTCCGGATAAATAAATATTCTTATTATTTTTATTATCATATTTATACCCCATTCTTAATCAAATATTACTTCACGATATTTCGTAAGCTATTTTGTTATGAAAAGTGTACAAATAATAATATACTTAAAAAGTTTATTTCGGCTTTTTCCCCTTTGGTATCAATGCTTGCTCTAATTTTGGTGTTGTCTTTTTCGAAAAAAGTAATAATAATAATAATAATAATAATAATAATAATAATAATAATAATAATAATAATAATAATTATTATTATTATAATACTTCACAAAAGCTTGATCGTGAATTTCACGACATGATAATTCAACAAATTTCTTATAAATCGAATTACTCGTATAGTTATTTGTTTTATTTACAGATGACACCTATATGCAAAATATAGCAGTAGTAGTAGTAGTAGTAGTAGCAGTAGTAGTATCAGAATGGAGCCTAAGGAAATACTGTAATATGAATGAATTAGCAAAAGACATATACCCTAATTTTCCTCACCCCCCCCCCATAAATGAAAGGGGGATACGCATCCCCTTGGAAAATGCCCCCAACTCTCTTTATCAATTTTATCGCACGTGGAGGTTAAATAGTAATAATAATAATAATAATAATAATAATAATAATAATAATAATAATAATAATAATAATTATTATAATTATTATTATAATATTTGCCGTTTCGTCTCACCCTCAATCCTCATTATGAGGGTGAACATAGACTGCTTGGAGCTGGGGAATTAAAGCTGGATGCCATTCCTAAATGATCTGTGGTGGGTTCGAATGTAGGTTTGTTGATTTCTGGCCAAGTACTCTAACCACAGTGCTACAGCATAGATTTAATAATCTCGAAGAAAATGGAATGATTGATCACTGGCTATGAACAAAAATACAGTAGTTTGAATACCTAAACAAAACTTCAGATTTATCTTAACAGTCTCATCTCTAGAAATTTAACAGAATCAACTCTAGAAACTGTTTCTATTTGACCAAATATGCAGAGTACGACCACACATGAACACATATCCTCAAAATTCTGTAGCTTATAAATATATATATAAATTATTCACAAATTTGATGTTATGAGATATAACACACAATATTTGATATTTTTTGTGCTTCAATACTTGAAAGCAGCCAACGAAAAAGAATTTTATCATAAAATCTTTATGTATTTATTCTGCCAAATACAAATTTACCACTTTCTTATCTGGATATATCACTTGTATTGATAGGTTTGACCCATTGGTGCAAATCTGTATCTATAATTGACACCATTCTCACTTGTAAGCATGGTGACTGACCCAAAGATCCTGAGTCACCACACACTTTAATCGTTCCTCTTAGCTCTTTGGGGATAAACACACACCACATTCCCCCCCCCCCTTTTTTTACCCTTCTTGGATAACCCACAAGGTAGGCAGGCAAGGATGTTCTGCTGTGAGGCCCTACAACCATAGCTGGTATACCCACACCACTTTCATCATATGGCAACTTCCCTCACACACCCCCATCACAGTTCAGTGTGCTCGCAGGTGAGAAGATATCCCTTTGGCCCGCATCGTCAGATACAAGAGCTGTTACATCAATGTGTATCTTATTGACACTTCGCTCCTATGGGATGTAGTGATAACAAATTTCCTCCATTCCCCAATACTGCTTGGGTCACCAGCAGGTTAAGTAGGTGAGGGATAAAAATTCCACTCTAATAATCACTACATGGGATAGGAAGTGACTAAATGGGGTATTCTAGGTGCTGAAAAAAAAAACTTCTGCGTCTTGTATTTCTTCACTTGTAGGAGCCACATAAAAGGGATAGGAAGTGCAATCATGCTGAAGGCAGAGGTGAGGGTGGGATGAAGCTCTGCTGACTTGTTTTTACAATAGATTTGCTATTATGCTTTTATCAAGATGAATTTGAATATATAAACAATGGCCATAATCCTGTTTCTATGGGGGGTGGCAAAGTTAAAGTACACACATCCATCAGGGGCTATTACACGTCAGTCCCTCTTTGGGGACAAAGGCATAAAAACAATAAAACAATAAAGAAAAAAGTAATTCTCAGGTAAGCTTTTCAGCCTGTCAGTGAGATCAATCTGCCAAATAATTCTTGAGAAAGTGTGGCTATGGGGAATTAAGACTGGAGGCCACATTTCTATCGTCACATGTTCACCAGGAGCAATTATACCTCAGTTCCTCCTTGGTTAAATTAAAAAAATAATAATATATAATTCCCAAGTAGGCTTTTCAGCCTGTCAGTGGACTCATTCCATCAAGTGATCCTTGAGAAAGTGTAGCCTTGGGGAATTAAGACTGCATACAACATATCTATCATTCCACAGTGGCCTCGATCACAGGACTACCAACTTTGCAGTTAAACACACTAACCATTACACCATGGGATTAAGGTGCCAAGAATTAAATAAATGAGGCATAAATCTATTCAAAGAGGAGTGTTTCATAGGATGTTATACTAAAAATAACGACAGGTAATAAAAAACCGCTTTCTATATCACTCATATATATATATTACATCTTCAATGTACAAAGAATATTAAACTGTTACACAAATATTCCTTCTTAATTCTCCATGTTAGTTAAATAGGACTTCAAATGCTTTATATATAACTCCCATTATTTAAAAATTATGAAATGCTTTGAATGTGTTCATTATACCTTAAGTATTTAGTAAGTCTTCAGTATTTTTCTATAATGAGAAACACATATTTCATAATCCATATATATAATTATCAGATGACGTACAGATGCATATGTAATATACTCATCACATCCTTCATTAAATATACAAATTAGTGGTTTACCACGAACATGGTACACTTAAGCTTACCATGAAGTTGGCATACTATGAACAATAAATGGATAGTGTACTGTAAGGATACATATCTATATATTTTAATAGGGAAAAAACCACAGGTTTTGAGGTTTCCTCAAGACCTCCGTCTGTGATGACCTGGTTTGTACCTGTATTCTACTCAAATAAAAAATAAAATCCAGGTGATGATTTTTCCTCTAGTTTCATATGTGATGAGCAGTTTTTATTTGCTTCTATGCAGTGTAAGACAAGCGTTTCAGTGGTGAAAATTCGTTTCATTGCAGTGATAATCTGTTTCAATGTGTTGGATATTTATTTTTCCAATATGTGTTTCAGTTTGAACTGCATTTCTTTAGAAGAAGACTTGAATATAGAGCTCTGCCAAGGATGTGAACAATATTATACATGCATTCTGATACAATAAATGAATAAAAACAACATGAATTATACATGCATTCTGATACAATAAAATGAATCAATAAACATGAATTATACATGCATTCCGACACAATATATGAATCAAAATAACATGAATTATACATGCATTCTGATACAATAAACTAATCAGAACAACATGAAGCATACATGCATTATGATACAATACATGAATCAAAACAACATGAATTATACATGCATTCTGATACAAAATAAGAATCAAAAGAACATGAATTATGCATTGCATTCTGATATAATAAATGAATCAAAACAACATGAATAACACTTGCATTCTGATGCAAGAAATGAATAAAAACATGAATTATACATACATTCTGATACAAGCATTGAATCAAAACAACATGAATTATACATGCATCCTGATGCAATAAATGAATCAAAATAACATGAATGCAGGCCATACACATATATACAAAGAATTAATGAAGCAATAGATCTTCAGACTCTAAACCTATGTAACCCAATGGCTAGGATAAACTTCATATATAAAAGCCTATACCTAATAATACACCCCTCCTGGTACCAATTTTCCAAGGCCGACCACCTAATCATGGAAAAAAAGAATTTGGTAAAGATTTACAGAATATCTGAAACACAAATTTGAATTTACATCTGTACAGTACCTCATGATGAGATTATTAAAAGCCGTAAAAAAAAATTTCATCAATGGTATGGTTTTTCAATAAAATTTTATTAAAAACTCTCAAAAAAAAAATTTAATCCACAATGGTCATATATTTTCAGTATATTCTGTACATCTTTTTATAAAGTAACATTATCTAACTGGCATACAAGATAATAATAAGAGTTAAGACACATTGAAAAGCAGTCTGTACTTCAGTAACCTTGTTGGAATATCTTATTAAGGAAAAGATATAAAAATGAATTCATCAGAAAAAGATACAAGGCTGAATCTTACATATTGCACAAATTTTTGGCACAATGAATACCTCAAGCCATTCATTCGATCAGGTTAGCAAACAAATGAAGTATTCAGACGTTTGGGATCTAGTTTATTCGACAGTTTTACTATTCCATGGTTTATCCTACGATATGTTCTTTCAAAATGCCAAACATTTGACCGTTTTTTCCTTGAATGACCTTTTTGGTACCTTTTTTTTTTTGCCCTCCTCTCAATACCTCAAGTGTAAACCAACTACAAAAAAGTCCGTTTGAGCAAAGGTATGTGAAGTACGCTGCACGAAAGTTTACCCTATTCAGTGATAGGGGGCCAGGAGTGAGTGCCTTATACATCCCCTGCAGTTAGTTGCTGCCAAAGTTAAGGAAAAAAATGCTTCTGGCACTGTTAGTTGCTGCCAAAGAAAAAAACCGCTTCTGGCACTGCTTCATTTACCATAAACTATATAAGAGAAACAATGAACCTTGTACATAGACAGGAGAATAAGCTCTGTTATTACCATAATGAGGAATGGTTAATTGTATGAGAAAAAGGTGTCACAAAGAGTATTAATAATGATCATTCTCCAATAAAAATATATATAATAAGCTTTTATTTTCAACAACTTAAGCCTTCATAACTTAAATAGTTTCAAATCTCATTTGAATGAGTTATAATTTTCAAAAGTATTGACTTCATAGCTTAAACGATTTCACATCTATAAAGATATTACCAATATAAAAGATAAACTCAGCATATTCACATGAATAAACCCTGAGTTCTTGAAAATACTGGTTCAAACTTTCTAAAGGAATGTATGTGCATGAAGTTTTCAAACCACAAAACAACAGATGTAAAAACTTAACAGCAATGCAATAAAAATGCAAACAATGTTAACAAAAAAAAGCACATAAAACTCTCTGCAAATAGAATAAAAAAAATCATAAGCCTCTTTGAAGGGCACAATTACTGCATAAATTTATATATATGCTATAATAAGAGTTTCAATTAAATGCATAAGCTATCCTTGACAAAAAATAAAAGAAAAAAGGAAAAGTTTTAGGTTACCTCTGTTTCAAACGCAACCCTTACAATTAACCATTCGGACTGAAATATCATGAAATGAAAAAAATATTTACAATTCAGTTACAATTACACCTATAATACGTTGGAAAGGAGAAGAAGGCACATCTTTATCTTAATAACACGAAAATGTAGCAATTAAAAAAACATTAATCACATTAATATCAAATGTGACAAAACGAGAAACATATGAATATGTTAAAATGTACGTGCAATTTGACTGTGGAGTTTTCTTTGTAAAAAAGTACTTATAACTCCGTGGTAATAACAGTTCGCATCTTAGGAGCGTCGAGCTTATTGGCAGGTGCCGGTGGGTCGGCCACCAACCACGGCGACATCTGATTCAGAGCGGCATTCGTTGTCAAGATGTTCTTGTTGTAACTCCGGTTGCTCGTCGACGACACTGAACGAGTCACAGGTTGGTTGCTCGTGAAACTTGTCTCCTGCGAAATAGTGATAATTTTAGTATATTCAGCAATATATAACAAGAAACTGTTATACTGAAGATGTTTTATATATCACCAACTCATAAGGATTTAAAATGTAATGATATTTAGACTAAAGTCATTAACATACCACTTTAAACGATTAAGAACTCATTAATAAAAACAATACTCTAAGAGAAGAAACTGCTACTCATTGGGTCCCAAATGGACTCAAAATTTAGAAATTTAGCCTCTTAAAAATATTGCTGTGCGAGAGGGCTTGCTACGAGGTTTAAATATTTAACATTTAAAGGATCTAATCAGCTCTTTAATGATCTAACAACTCTATTATTTTGTTATCTTCATTGAAAACTGATAATGGTAAGGCTATTTATATCTATATGTTACAGCTAATCATATTTTAAAGAAACGAGATATGGAAAACATATGCAATATTCTGCGTACATGAAGAAAATACTAACAAAACATTAAACTGGAACACAAGAAGTCTCAAACTTTTTGATGAAGTTTTTGAGCATTAATTAAAAGGCAAGGAGCGTGGAAATAAATAAAGCGCTCTTAATACAAAATATATATATATATATATATATATATATATATATATATATATATATATATATATATATATATATATATATATATATATATATATATATATATATATATATATACACAGTAATCCCTCGTTTATCGTGGGGGTTTGGTTCCGGGACCGGCAGCGATAGGTGAATTTCCGCAAAGTAGGAACACCTTAAATTTTTTTTTTCTTTTTAAAGATGATTATGACACCAGGACAGGCCAAAAATGATAAAACAAAACAGCCTTTATCAGGCTGTAATGAGAAACAGAGATGAGGGGTGTAATGACCTGTCAGATGTGAAGGGATTATAAAAGATGTGTAATGAATATCCAGCTCTCTGCTGGGTTTTAATATACCTCTGCATTACTTTCATGATGTCTACTACAAAAATTCTCCTTAGATATTATTATTATTATTATTATTATTATTATTATTATTGGCAACAATAATTTTCCTTTCATGAAGATTGTGGAAGGTTATTATTATTATTATCATTATCATTATTATTATTATTATTATTATTATCATTATTATTATAATTATTATTATCATTATTATTATTATTATTATTATTATTACGAATTTGTAATCAAACCATTATTTTTACAATAAATAATGTAGTTTTGGTTGAATGAACAAGAGTTAAAGATCTCTCTCTCTCTCTCTCTAACATTCTTTTCTACCCAACCCCCCCACACTCTCTTTGTCCCAGCAAACTAGGGAGGGGCACTGTACACAGTTATTAAAGTAAATAAACCAACATATGTACAATGATGAGCCCTTAATAATAATAATAATAATAATAATAATAATAATAATCTCCCCAATCATCATCAAAGGAAAATTATCATCGCCAATTATAATAATAATATCTAAGAAGAATTATTTGAATAGACATCATGCAAGTAATGCAGAGGTATATTAAAACCCAGCAGAGAGCTGGATATTCATTACACATCTTTTATAATCCCTTCACATCTGACAGGTCATTGCACTTTTCATCTGTTTCTCTTTACAGCCTGATAAAGGCTGTCATATTTTATAATTTTTTGGCCCATCCTGGTGTCACAATAATCTTTATTTTTTCTTTTCTTTTCCCCCCCAAAAAAAATCCGCGATGCACTGAATCCGCGATAGGTGAACCGCGAAATAGCGAGCCATTACTGTATATATATATATATATATATATATATATATATATATATATATATATATATATATATATATATATATATATATATATATATATATATATATATATATATATATATATATATATATATATTGGATCGAGTAAATAATAGTTACCCAAGGTGCTCTAAGGTTATTAATAGCTACAAGGCAAGTCACCTAACCTAACTCAACTTATCCTAACCAAACTTACCCTAAGCTGACCTTACCTAACCTAACCTATCAATTCATATGGTTATTTAACTATACTTTTGGGTTACTTATCTTTACAAGATCCAAATAATTTACAAAAGTTTAACTACAATATACATATCTATTATTAAACTAAAGTACTTTTATATCAACTCTGTATACAGCAACACATACTCTATACACTTTTATGTATAATTTTTTGTATCCTTTTTCATGGTTTTTTCATATACTTTAGGTACTATTTTCATGTATTTTTATATAAACTTTTTTACATACTTTTTTATATAATTCATAAATTTTATATAGTATATACTTTAGTATAAATTTGTATATACTTTTATGCCTACTTTTATTCATGATTTTTACATACTTTTTAAAATAGTTTAATATATTATGCTATACTATGCAAAAACTTTCAACCCACCGACTTACATACGACACCAAGGTCATAATCCTCCTTTATTTTATCCAAGATTGGGTGAAAAAATAATTAAATTTGTTAGAAAAAAAAAAAAGATAAAAGTTGAATCAAAATATGCTCACATATCATTTTAACTAAATATTATGTGCATATTTGAGCAAAAAAATATAAATACAGTATATTTAAAAACAGAAAAAATAACTTATAAAATATCATTTTCAAAATATGGCAGATAAAAAAAATTAACACCATCTAAGACTAAACGCAATCCTAAATGTGCGCAAGAACTTTGGGCGGCAAATACAGTTGTGCATTGTAAATCAAGAGGAAGTGCTTTCATGCATCATAAATCAAGAGGAAATACAAAGGATAACTTACTTTATCAACCTCTTGACTGGTTGGTTGTTCTAAGGAGAGGGAGGCGGGGGAGCTAGCCTGAGAGGACGTGGAAGAAGTTAGAGAGCGAGGAGAGTTAGGAGGAGAAGGAACATCTTCTGAAGAAGGTTCGGCAGGAGAGTAAGGAGGGCTCGGAGAGGACTCGCCATTTCCAAGCAGCTCGTCCGCCTCACTACCAGAGGCTGCTTTGCTGCCGGTCATTGTGGAAGTGGTGGAGCTCAGGGACGAGGGAGAGGACTTCGTGAAAGGGTTGGCAGTGATAGCTGACACGCTGAAGGGATTATTATTATTGTTAGGAGAGTTAAGGAAAGGGTTGTCGGTCTTGAATATGCTAGAAGCAAAGGGGTTAAAAGGGTTGAAATGAGCGTTAGCGAGCGAAATGCTGGCTGCGGTAGACGACAGTACCGAAGAAGTGTCAGTGGCATCGTGCGAATTAGGGGTAATGTTGTGAAGATCTAAAGGTGTCGTCTGGCTGGGGTTTGTATAGTGCGTTACAGTGATGGGAGGGTCTAGCTGAATGAGGGGTGCAGGGTCCTCGAGAGGATGATCTCTCCCTTCCCACCCTTCCAGTATACGCGAGGTGTTGTTGCTGTTGTTGCCGCTACTGTCTCCTAAGCCACCGGCACCGAGGGACAATGTGAGCTTATCACCTCCCTTTATAACATCAAGCCGTAAATGAAAAAATTACATATAACAATACAACAAATACAAAAGCAACTAAAAAATATATCAAGCTAAAAATAAGGTAAATATTAAAAGCATAAAATAATGTGCAATAACAAATAATTGTACAATAACAAAGGGATCTATGAAAAAAAAACTATAAATACTGCACCGACAGTTCCCACGCTACTCACCACGGAAACAAAAGTAGCCCCTTCACTGTTTCCGCTGACTTCGGCATTTCCCGCTTTCTTCACACGAGGCAGAGAACCACTGCAAAGCCACACAAAAGAAAATCATCATAAAATAACAAATAGCAAAGGATAACCCATACACATGGTCCTTTTGTATATGTATTTTTTAATGCATACATATACACAAGTAAACTACAACAAAACAATGCCCCAAAATGCCGAATATCAAAGGCAATCAAATAGTTAAAACACCACACAAAAACAATGGAAAAAATCAAATAAAACAACAGTCAAAGATATAACTTACTTGGTTTAAGATGTATATGGTGTTTAACTACTACTTGGTTAAAGACAAAACATGAATATCTCAAAATGCAATTACATCCCTAGAAGATAGAGCAAATTTGATATAGCTACTCTAATTGTGAGAACCATTAGTTATTACTGCAATTTACTTACCAAAATCTAACTTTTTTTACGAAACTTGAAAATGCCTAGGGTTAAATGCACAGAAGTTATTAGCTTTACAATTCTCTTTAAAATTATGCAGTTGCACGTCACAAACTCCTTCTTCTCTAAAGGGCTACTATGTTGCATTCTTTCGAGGGACTTTGGTTTTGGCAAGTGTGATGGTTACCCTGAGTGAATGCCCTTTCTAGCCTCAGACTGTGGTTAGTCTAGAAGTGACTACCTGAAAAATCAATGTTGCGCATGCTAACGGCCCGGGCACGGCGGCCGCAAGGCACATTTAAAAGTTTGAGGGCTATCACTTTGCCTCGGTGACCAGTTTACAATGCTATTTTAAATAAACCACAAATAGAAGCTGCACTCTTCAAAGAAAAAGAAATATATAATGATATTATCATGTTATATGGCAAGTTGTGTCTACCTACCTTTCTGTATGCAAAACTCCACTTTTAAAAACTGTATGTAATTTTGCTATTGAGAATCATTCTTTTTCTATGCCTACATAAACATCGAATATTCTTGGATACCCGTTACACATCTCCTATTATCCCTTCACATCTGACAAATCATAACACTTCCCATCTCTGTTCCTCTTTACTTTATGTTTTCTTCGTGCTCGGGCCCGATTGGGGCTCCTTTTTTTTTTCTTTTTTTTTTTGTCCTGGTATCATAATCATAAAAAAAGGTATTTTATAAACCTACATGTTTTTGCATGTGTAGGAAAATATAGTGAATAACAAAATATAAATTAGAATATTGCTGTTAAGAGTGCCTATGTTACGTCAGTTAAAAAAGGCTATAGGAAAAGCTATGTGACATAACAAACTCTCTGAGAAGCCAGTGATAACTTTATTAATGAAAAAAAACCTACAGTAGTGTTGTTTACTGTTTAATTACCCAATATCAAGTCCTTTGCTCTCCAATGAAAGCATTTAGAAGATGACCATTACGCAGTCCCCTGTTATAAATCTCTCCTCCAAAAGCAGGAGGAGAGCTTTACAATGATAATAATAATAATAATAAACCTTTATTTCCATTATACAATGGGTATTCGTCAGCCAGGGCAAGCCCCAACCCCCAACTGTGGTGCCCAGCCACAACAGTAACCACCTGCCAGTAAACAGCTTAAACTCTCGGTCTTGGATGGGAACCGATCTTTCGGCCTCGTGAATGTGAAGCCAGAGCGTTACCACTTTACTAGTGGTTAGTTCAATTGGAAACTACATAACTGGTATCTCAAAAATGATTCTAGTGGAAAACAATAGTTTGTGTAATTAAGCAGTACACAAGAATACAGTGCTCTACAGTGTGATTCTTTTTTTCAAAACTGTTTGATCTTATATCTAATACTGTATATATGTTTATGTTTTGACAATTTTTATTTATAGGGCAAAATTAGACAGTGATTGGTTTTAGGTTAGGGATTCTCTTTTCTACCAAGGGCTAAGACGGAGCCTTCTTGCAAAGAATTTTGGTGTTGGCAGGTGTGACTGTTACTCCGAGCAAATGCCCTTTCTAATCTCAGACCGTGGCAAGTTGGGTACCTACGACTCAAAGTCACCAGCGTTACCACTTTGCCACAGTGAACACATAAGGCAAAATTAGACTACTGTTATATATATATATGAGAAGAATTCCATGCATGATTTCTAGCTGGGGAATGGTATTCCGTGCAATGAAATCAGCACAAGGATGTACAGGGGGGTCCTCGACTTACATCAGTTACACGTTCCTGAAATGTGATGTAAACCGACTTTCAGTGTAAGTCAAAGCACACCTAAATAAACACCAATGTATATGCAGCACTAATTATTCTCGCTTTACCATGCATTTCATTTCCATGGTGATGGCTTTCTTTTTCTTCGAAGCACTGCCATCAGAAGAATCTGCTTTATGTTTGGGGGACATAATACAGGCCAAAAATTAAAAAAATAAATAAATAAATAATGTATGGGAAATGTGTTGTAACCACAAACCATTGTAACTCAAGGACAGTGTAAATCGAGGACCCCCTGTGTTAGTGATAAAAAGAATAAGTCCGGTGTTTAGTCAATTTCTAACTTAAACTAAAGCGTTTTAGTAAATATTAATAATAATAAAATATAAAATTAAGAAACATAATTGTTTTATGATCAGGGTTGTGACATGGTGCTATATTAGTAATAGGATAAGAAATACTGATACATAATTATTGTTATTATTATCATTATTACTACTATTATTATTATTATTAAAAAGTACACATTGCATATACTTATACCTTTTGAGGTTTTATTGGACAGACTTTATTATTATTGCAATTACTATTTTTATCATTATAATTATTATTATTATTATTATTATTATTATTGTCATCATTATTATTTATTATTATTACTATTTTATTATCATTCTTATTATTTCTATTATTATTAAGTAATGCATCTGGATACAATAAATTACTATCATTAACAACATATGTCAGAAATAAAGATCAAAAGCAGACTCCTTAAAAATAAGCTTCTAACATACATGATATGGGGATTCTTAAAGAAAAAAAAGCTTATTGATTACTTATTCATAGTTATGAATTCAGCCATAAGTTTAGCTAAGATGAAATTAAGAGAGTATCCAGACAACATGCGAGACCTGACCTAAGTCGTTAATTATGTCAAATAATGCAGCGGCTGTTAATGCAGTTAGGAAAAAAAATATAATTTTGGTTATTAATAGTAAATTTGAGGCCATGCTTCATTACACTTTCGGCACTTCAAAACCTTACCCATCCACGGCCCCCTCCGGCTCCTCACTACAAGCGGAACTATCAGTCACCTCCCTAAAATTTACAATACAGTGCTGAGAGTCATTTCTAAATAAATATACTGTACATATGAATTTATAAATAAATTCATCAATATTAATGCTATAAATAAATCTATAAACTCATAAATAAATTTATAAATTTCTAGATAAATTTATAAATGAATTTATAATACAGTACTGAATTATTTATAAATAAAGAAATACAAAGACCTGAAAGAGTTCATGAGAGATAACACTCATAAAAAGCTAAGCATACTACTAAAGAATCAGAAGAGTAGTTATAAAGTACGCAATGACGCACATGTTTACACACATTACGTAACCACATACTGAGGTAAAAATAGGAGTTATATAGAAAGGGAATTAACTGGAAGTTTCTAACAACTTTCAGTAGCAATACCAAGCAATAAGCATTCACCTTGAATGAATTGTACATAAAGCAAGAACATATTTTAAAGCTAAATACAATTAGAAATATTGCAAACAAACAAACATATTATATATTATTATATATATATATATATATATATATTATAATATATATATATATATAATATATATATATATATATATATATATATATATATATATATATAATATATATATATATATATATATATATATATATATATATATATATATATATATATATATATATATATATACAATGTAAACATAAAGGCAATATCATTAACGATTGAAAACGAGGTCAGCAACAAAATTTACTCCAAAAGTATGTCACTAACTTACCCATTAGCGATCTTCACTTTATTTGCGGTTTTGTCTTGATCGATAGTGGTGACGGATGGGCCCTTCTTGAGCTCCTCTTCGGCCTTGGCTGTAATAGCGGAATATAAAGGTTAAGGGTCTCGAGTGAACGACAGAGGCAAGGGACAGTGATAGCACTAGAGCCCCACTATATGTCTAACACATAGCTAGGGCCTAAGACATTTCTCCAATAACGCATACACTATGATCTCTATGCAATGGCTGAATAATCAGGTAGACCTATAGGAAATCATTGTCCCCCCAAATAATTTCACAAATCAAATAGTAATGAGACAAAATAATGAAATTTAATCCAACTTAGGGTCAGGATCAAATCTGAGGCCAGTATATTACCAGCCTTATTTGCTACAATTGTGGCATAAAGAAAAAATAATTACTCAAATTTTACTTTTTAAATTCACTGATATACAAAGTTACAAGTCCTAAATGAGAAGTAAAATTAAATTAAAAAAACCTACTAAAACCCAATTGCAACACATCCATTCTGATAAACAATATTAAGTTTTTTTTTATTTTCAAGAGACGCCATGTGCCACAAAACCTAGTATGGTGGCCACAAATATTACAATAGATAAGAATAGAAAGAAGAGGTTTATGCAATATTCACCTAAACAGACCAAAATAAACACATCACTGCACTGTTAACGACATTATATGATTCTGAATCAGAAATATAACTAATACCTGAACTTTCTTATTATTATTGAATTTGTATAATATTTGCTATTAATACCCATTAATAACTGACAGAGGAGGTGAGGTAGAACAAACAAGCTATGTTGAATTAAAGCTACTATGATACTAGTTACATTTATTTAGAAGATACCAAAGTGCTATATTAAGATGGATAAAGCATCTCGTATAAAGACAGACAGAATGAGACAAAAGTAAAATAAGACATAAAACGAGTAAAAAATACTCAATAAAAACCAGCAGCGACTACCTTTCAATATGTTAGACTTGAACTGTTCCGGTGGTATGGGTCGAGCAGCGTTCTTTGTTACAGAAGTCTGGTTGTTAGGGAGGACCACCACATTTACGTCTTTTATTTTGGTCAGAGTGGACGTGGCACTCGGAACTCCGCGTGACACCCCGCTCCCATTGGTCAGGTTATGAGAGTTTGTGTTCTCCAGACTTTTCATCTTGCTAACGAGCGCTTCTGCTTCTGAAAAGAGATTCAGTCAGCTAAGAAAGAAAGTAATGAAAATTAAAATGAGCATTAGTTAAGTAAGAGCAGCAATTTCAGAAGGCACGATGATCGGTTTTACGTCACAGACTCCATTTTCTATTAAGCTATGACGGTGCCTTCTTGAAAAGGACTTAGGTTTTGGCATGTGCAACCATTACTTTTGGGTGAATGCCCTTACTAACCTCAGACTGTGGCGGGCCTCGAACCCACGCCCTGATGAATCAAAATCACAAGCGTTACCCCTTGGCCACAATGATTAATGTAAAATGCCTTAAATGCACATATACAGTTTCTGTTTTTTATATAAATCCCCCATGGAATCAGTCTTATACAAATAAGAAGAGGGAAGTTTTGTTCCATATGTGGTACCTCCTGTCAACCCAGTAGGCATACTAAGTATCCCAACAGATGCGTGGGATCCATTGTATGGAATCACGATACTAGGCTGCCATAGAGGAAATGCACTCTGGAGCCTCTTATTAAGAAATTAAAAACTCAAAATGCATTTGCAGTGATCTTCACAATTAAAATATGATGATGCCATTACATGGAGCCTATGTGTTTTTCTACATCCCTCTAAATCATTTCAAATGTCCTTCCACACACGACCAGAGCTGGACACTATTCACATCAGTCAAATAAATCATTAAAACTCTGAGCTACTCCCGACTAACCCTTACATACTTCTCTCCATCCTGGATGTCAAGGCACATTTTTGATAGAGATTCAATTATCTCATTTGTAAAATTCCTCCTCAGTCTACCTTTATTCAGAATACATCCCTGTAATTTTCATGCACTTTTTCTAATCCACTTCAAATCTAGCAGTCATACCCAGGCTTGACAGCTATGGCGTAATATTTTCCCTTATACTGTATGTCCTTTTTTAATCGAGTTTGTCTTTTTTATGCTAAAAATCTGGCAACTCCGGTTCAAAATACTGTTAGAATCAGGGGTACAAATTGCTGAAGCATAAAAGACAGCCTCACTATTAAAAAGGATATATATGGGAAAAACGTAATGTCAAACTGAGCAATCTGGTCGCAGCCATGCAAGACTGCAAGGGCAACTATATACTTGAACATCTATCTGGATGTCCCTTAAAAAGGATATTCCTCCTCCATCACTGGGTCAGCATTTTTAATGATGACTCAGATACTGTACTTAAAAACCAGGTATGTCTCATACCTACTTCTTTTTCACTCAACCTAATTACATCACACACCACCTTCGCCCATCCCACGACTTCTTCTCTGGCTTCAGTTTTAGCCCATTTCTACAAGGGGTCGTAGTTTCTTGCTAGTCTTTTCCATTTGTTCTTGTCTCGTATATCCTGTTCACACATCTCACAACTGAGTTTATAATTTTTGCCATCTACAACACATACTCCATTTTCCTACACCTTAAACTGATTTTACATGTTTTGTCACTAATGGTCCTTATTTAGAGATGGATACAGACTGACTGAAACTGGGGAATCAAGATGCTTCATGGTGGGCTTGATTACAGGTTTGTCACCTCTTGAGTCAAGCATTCTACCATTACACTACTAAGGTCCCATTGTCAATTAATATTCGCCAGTTTTCTAATTATTGAAGTTTTTCCTTCTGTCTTCCAACCTATTCTTACTTTTAGTCTCCACAAGGCATATGATATTTTTTCAAGAGTGTGACACCGGGAAAGGGAAGAAAACTGCTCTCATCAGGCCCGGGCACCAAGAAAACATTAGAACGAAGAAAAAGTATGAGTTTAAAGATAAGGCAGAAATAATGGTGTGCCAATTGTCCAACTATGGAGGCAGTAGTAAATGAGCTAAGACTTTTTGGTGGAACTGCATAAAAAAGTATATTTTTCATTTCCTTTTCCATAATTACACAGGCCACTATGTTCCAATTTAACATGATTGTACATGAAAATATATATACATACATGCTCTTCTTTGCAAGTGATCTCAGTGGGGTATTAGGAAGGATATCCAGCCTTAACTCCCCAGCTTCAATTAGTCTATGTTCACTCCCTAAACAGGGTCAAATAATGACACATAAAAGGTAATAAAAAGATGCTGCTCATATCTAAACTTACAAAACTGCCAGGACTCAAACTTCCGCTATACAAATTTGGCCTTATATATCCTTGTCACTAATCTCTCAGTATCCATTCTCTCCGTATGTCCAAACCAATCAAGAATTTTCTAATCCCCTCTCTTTACCCAGACTCTCCAAATTTCCACACAGCTCTCTTTCAAAAATTTTTCACTTAATTGAATCACTGTACTTCAAATGCCTTAATACAGCATTTCATCTCATGCAATATATTTTTCTTTCTTTCACTAGCATTTATATATACCTGAAAAAGTTTTACATAACTAATTAAAAAACAAATAAACATGATTATGTAGAAAATTAAGAGGCTTTACAATAAGGTTAGTGAATAACATGCTTGACATGCAAAAATTCATTCCAATAGTATAATTAATATGATGTTTTCACATGTTGTTTTACCTTTTTAAATTGCAACTTGTTTATTTACCTACGTATTTAACTATTTAGGTAAAAGGGATATACCCCACCTGCGGGCCAAAAGGGAAGGTCCGCTCACCCTCAAGGGAGAACATCAAAGAAAAAAAAAAAGGTAAAAGGGAACATGATTCATTACACAGCTACTCTTTAATTAAATAGCTACATACACAGCTATATCGTGACATCCTTAAAACAAGAAGTGTGTGTTAAAATTCAACTTTTTTTTTTTTAATTAATACAAGAATAGCTGGAAATGAAGTAAGATATCAGAAAACTACAAAATATTTTACTTCAGTTCAGCTTTGTTTGATATGGTATTTTACGTGGTGTTACATACCATAAAAAAAAGAAAACATATTGTTTGAGTATATAAAAAATGTGGTAAACTTGCCATTAAATTCTTTCTTAGATCTTTTTGCTTTCTTTGTTTTGAGTTTGGACTTTCTTTGGTATAGGACCAAAGGTACGCTGAAAATTTTTTGTGCGTCGTTAGTTCAAATTTTGGCAAAGGGCAAAAACATGGTTCTTGTTTTCATGTATTATACTTATTTATATCTGATTTGACCCATGTCAAAACTGAATGAAAAAAGACAGTGGTTATGCATGGAGCTACAAAATAAAATCCTGAAATATACTTGATTGCCTTTTGTGATGAACAGTAGGAATTGACTATGATTACTTCTGACAATGTTATTAGTACTCAACTAGGGAGGTGATAGACTAGCAATCGAGCCCACCACAGGGTGTAAGGAAGAGCATCCAGCCTAAATTCTCAAGCTCCAACCTATAAACATCCACCTCCATAATGACGATTAAGAGCAACATATAAAATAGCAAACAACAACTTTGACAAAGTTTTTCTGCCTTTCCACCACTCATTATCTAACTATCATCACTAAAACCACTACTAAAGGACGAATTCTTACATGTACATTGCTGACTGTTTGGTGACCTGTCCTAATGGAACAAATGTGAATTATCCATGAGTTTTTAATAACATGTATTTAAAACGTGCCTACAAGCTCCAATATATATATATATATATATATATATATATATATATATATATATATATATATATATATATATATATATATATATATATATATATATATATATATATATATATATATATATATATATATATATATATATATATATATATATATATATATATATATATATATATATATATATATATATATATATATATATATATATATATATATATATATATATATATATATATATATATATATATATATATATATATATATATATATATATATATATATATATATATATATATATATATAAATAAAAGTAACAGAAGTGGCCCTATATTTGATTCCTATGGAATCCCACTGCAAACCTTCAAATATGATGCTCATACACTATTGTCTTATGTAAATACCAAAGTCCCTAATCAGAAAGAATATCTGAATGTCAATTTCATATTCAACTCTGATCACAACTTTATAATACTAAATTTATTCAGTATTACTGAATTGCTACGAAAAGCCTAAAGTCTGTAGAGTATGTATTAAAGATGTGAAAAATATGGATGCCCTTCCTAATGCCCCACAGTAATTTTAAACATGGTTTTGTCATTTCCCTAAGCAAGAGATCTAATCAAGATGCTACTGTGGTCCCCATGCATTAAAGAAATGAATACTTGCGAGTTACTGAAAAAAAATTTAAGAGACAATCTTACATGAAACAAATACTTTCATAAGTATTTCTCTATCTTTCCCATATATGATACTTGTAATACATTAATTAACAGCTTAAATATTTATAATTTCACTACATAATTTATTTAGCACAGTAGTAACTGTCACTACTAAGGATCGTGGTAGTGCAGTAGTTGGAGCACTTGATTCGGGAAGAGACAAGCCCGTGATTGAGACCACTGCGGGATTTTAGAAAGGACATCCAACCTTATTTCCCCGGCTTCAACTTATCTGTGTCAAACCCCATATTGGTAAATGATTGTGATACACATAATGGCAAACAATAACTATAACAACAAACATAATTATTCTGTGTTCAAAGGTCTAACAAATTAATAACCAAATCTCTTTAAAAAATGTGAAACATCACTACCTTACAGAACCGTGTGGGGAATGGGGCGAGATCTAGAAATGGGGCGAAACACAGAAATTACCAGGAATCTAATTTTTACTGGTAAAACTGAATGGAAATCAGAAGTTATTTTATGGTTTCTCAATGCGCAATGTTAATATATAAGACGCTCATTCTCAAAATTTAACGAAAGCAGTTCTAAGCTCAAATTCGTAGTTGCTTCTTTTAAATAATGCTTTTCAAATGAATGCCAAAATTCTCAATGAATCAGAATATTTAACAGGACCATGAAACATGCATAAAATTTATTAGTAAATAGCATAGTTATACTGGAATACTAAGCCATGAAAATAATTATAAACTCAGGCTATCATTAACATATGACTTCACTCATTTAGTAAACATGAAGAACAACATAGCAGACGTATTTTAGGCATAAGTTATAGTGCTCCGAAACCAACAATTTAAGTCTTCAGGAAACATAATCTAAGTTACTGGTTTATCAGTGCGGGAAAAAAGCAGTACTTTATACCGTATACCAAAGCTAAGTGATGAGAAAAAGAGAGAAAAGCAATGGAGACAGTGCAGCATATCTGATAAACAGATATTGGCAGATTGTAATTAAAAGCAGCAACTAGCTATAACAAGAGGGTAGTTTGCAGGAAATCATTACATTATAATATTCTAGTATTAAATATCAGTTTACTACAGTCGTAAAATAACGCAACAACATTAGTTCTACTACGTGAAATATGATATATTTACAGTAATTAATGGTAAAAATATCCATGATGATTTGATAGAAAAAAAAATTGGTTATAGCATAATCCCGTCTCAAATTTGTGTCTGAAATCATGATGGTAATATTGTCTAATTCCTTGCGTCTGATAACAAAAGAGCAAAATGGTCTAGTTATTCTTTTTATAATGTAATGACTATCCCAAGGAGGTATTAGAAGCCTTAGGTGAATCTGTGCTCCTTAACTGTGCGGTTTACCTCACTATCTGTAGTCTGCTGCACCTTAACCTAACCTAACAAGGTTAGGTTAGATTAGTTTGCTTCAGTCAGGATGCTATTGTAGCATCCTGATGCTATTGTAGCATCCTGACACAACCAAACTAATCTTCCCTAACCATGTTAGGTAAGATTATGGTACAATAGACCCCAGATAGTGAGGTAAACTGCACGCTAAAGTAGCACCAGTGATTCTATATCTATTACTGCAGAGGTAGCTTTATACATAATAAAAAAAAATCCAATGAAGCCAACAAAGAGAGGTGCCAAAGGAAAGCCAAAAGTGTGCCACTATTCTAGTGCAACTCGTGTGTGCAGTCTTACCTAAGGCCCCCGAAGGCTGGGGAAGAGCCTCTGCCCCGCCAATCTCTTTGTGACATGGCTTAGCCAGGGCAAGGTCATTGACCGAACTGTCCAGGTATCTGGGCACAGACGAGTCTTTGGCTAGACTCTTTATTAAGCTGTCTAGCCTGTCTTCAGCAGCATACGAGACATCTTCTACAGGCCCAGGAGAGCAAGAAAAAGAGAGGATTGTATGGTCAAACACCTGTGAGGCCTTGAGAAAGGTAAAGTGAACTGATGGGTCGTGAGGGGGAGGGGAGGGCAAGCAGGCTTTAATACATCAAGGATTCCAAGGAAATAGAAGGACACTCGAGAATCAGCATTAGACAGCCGTGACAGCATCAAAGGCTGTTGTACTTTTTACTCCGTTACTTATTAAACTCTTTAACCTTGTTACATGCTTTCTGACTTTTATATGTCCAGTCTATTGTCTTATTTATTTAAATTTATTATTGCAAATTAATAAAAAGGGAAAACGAGTGCTGGCACAGCTGTGTCCAACAGAGCCAAGGGAAAACAAGAACAGAAAAATGGGAAATGTATGAAATGAGGCGAAAGCAGCCGACGTAGTTAAGGGGATGCAGTCCTTCAGTCAGTCAAGCACTTATTTACTTTCTTTTAACTACTTCAGCGTTCAACAAGCAGCTGTTGAGTTTAGTAAAGTTAATTTTTCTTGTCAGCCATAGATGGAATACAGGATATGTATTTCCAGTCGCAATACCTACTAGCACAAAGATTATATACAGACGATGGTAGCAGAAGTAACTACAACTACCATAATTTTTTATGCACTCGCTTGTGTACTCCCATCGTTGCCAATACCTTGCACGAATTGTTTGAATTCTAAATAAGGAGCACACATGCACGAGCAAAGGTTCTCAACAAAATAGCACTTTAACACACTGGAGATATCAATATAACAAGAATATGCATATATTATCAACATACCATGTCTAATGATGTTACATAAGTCATTCAATCATAATAATAAAACAGACATTTGGATATTTAGCAATATTACCTATATGTAAATCACTATTTTATAAATATCAATCATAATACATAAATCACATCAAAAGCTTTAGCCAATATGAGAATATCTATAAAGAATAAAGTTTGGACACCTCTAGCTTCATAACAGTCACAATGTATTCAAACAAAGCTTATATATATGACTTATATCATAAAGAACAATAAAATCAAGTAACTTTAATGCCAAGCATTGATGCAATCACAAAATAGCCAAAATATCTCATTCCATGTTCAAAATAAAGTGAAATGTAAATGGGAAGTAAATAATACTGTATCAGAAGCACTTGTTGCCATTCCCCAAGCTGCCTGGTCAAACAAACTCAAATC